>PVIC010010002.1:0-44371 GCA_004025085.1 Thryonomys swinderianus
CACACACACACACAAAAGACTGATGAAAACATAATATTTTCCTTTCAAATTGACTGTGTCTTTTTTGATTTCTAAATCTGAAAAGGTAGCCTTTCCTCCAATGACAACAGGTAACCATAACCAACACTTACTGAACATTTACTAGTGCTGGGCTTTGTATGAAATAAATGTAATACACACATAGGTAAAATAGAAATGGAAATCATGGATTTAGGACTCAGTTAAATGTTTCAGGGCCAGGGGTGTAGTTCAGTGGTGCTGTGCCTGCCTCACAAGCGAAAGGTCCTGAGTCCGAGCCCCAGTGGGTGTGTGTGTGGGAGGTTCAAATCTTGATCTCTTCCCGTGCACACCTTAACCTTCCTCTCTTTTCCCATCCCTTCCCTCCTTGTCTCTCCTCTCTCCCACTCAGATCATTTAATTTGGCAGAAGCCAGTGACCTTGTTCTGGGTGTCCCTTTGGAGAGGCCCATGTGGTAAGAAACAGGGGCCTCCTGCTATTCGTTACAAAAATTAGTTTAGAAGCAGGTCCTCCAGCTCTAAGCAAGCCTGCAGATGACTTCAGTCCAGCCAGTGGTTTAACTGCGATGTCACAAGAGAGACACCAAACCATCCAGTTAAGCCACTCTCAAAAGCCTGACCTCCCACATAAAGTGAAACAGTAAGTTTGTTTTTCTTTGACTGCGGCATTGTAGAGTAACTTGTTACAGAAGGACAGATGACCAATAGTGTTCTTTGTTGCATTGTTCCTCATTACTATGGGCTTAATTGTGACTAATCTGGACTTCTCTATAGTGATACCACAACACCCCACCCACCCACACACACACATTCTCTCAGCTTTTACTTCTTTCCTTTCTTTCCTGGAAAGAGGATCTTTTGTATGCCATGGACACAATCCTTCTTTTGCTATTGGCTAAGACTCCTTGGAATCCTTTCCTTTTTTTCTTTAGTTACTGCACTTTCCTGCTGCACTCTACTTCTTTCCTTAACCCTCTTCCCCTTATGGAATAGATTACAAGAAAAATATGCGAGGGATTAGTTAATAGCTCTAAAGCTCATATATAAAGGTTGTCCTGCAGTTCATGCCCATGATTACAGCTACTGAGAAGGCTGAGGTAGGAGGATTCCTTCAGCCAAAGAGCATAAGGCCAGCCTGGACCATATAGCAAGATCCTGCCTCAAAAAAAAAAAGGTACATATTTTTTTAAATCTCACTGAATATACTGTCTCCTTTAATAACCCTGTGAAGCACAGGCTCTTATCATCTCCATCTTACAGAGAAGAGACCGTGTCTCCTTAGTTCACCTGGTGACCAACTAGACTGACTAGGACTGAACCCCAGAGTTTGAGCAACACCAGCATTTGTCCTTCTTTTTAGCAATCACACCTCCTTATACCCAATTATCCCAGGGTTGTAATATTAGAATATAGTGAAAAAATGAGATTGTGTAGTCTGGATATCCACGATAAACATGGCATTTATAATAGATTATTAACATTCATTCTAAGAAACATTTATGCCATATCCAATCAAGGAGCTGATGTGTCTGCACATGTTTCAAGTGTATTTGTGGAGCAGGATAAAGGACTTCCCAGGCAAGCTCCTCAGTCTCCCACAAGGCAGTGGAGTTGGCTAAAATCACGTGTGCCGGCCAGAGAGGTTCTCTGATTCTACTCCAGACCCAGCTGGGCCCCTCTAGCATGTTCCCTCCCATTCCCCAAAGCTGCTCTCTACCTTCTCAGCTCTCTGCAAATCTTCAAACAGCCATCCCTCCCACCCACACATGTCACTCCCCCTGCACTCTCAGCAAATGACTCAACACCCACCAATGTGGAAAGTACCAGCCACCCTCCTAGAAGCACCTTGATTTCCCAGCACGGTCCAATTCCAACCTCCCTGCAGACAATGGAAACATTCCACTGCTCTGTAGCTAAACCCTGTGTGGCCTTTGGATCCTGAGCCTCCCCCTTTCTCAGGATTCTTGCTCTGTTAATTTCTCCCTCCTTCCCTCCCCACATCTCCATCTCCTGTTAAACCCTTTCTTCAGTATTAAAAATACTCAAGTCTTTGCTTAACAAATAAAAGGAAAACAAACAAACAAAAGCTCCTATGGGCCTGTTCTTTCTGTCCCCTTCTCTGCCACAGTCTCCAGGAATTATCTACACTTGGCTTCACTACTTCCCTGCCTCCCACTCATTCCTCACCCCACCACTTCTCAGATTATGCCCTCAGCACTGCTGTCAACCTGCCATCACTGACCTGATGGCACCAATAAGCTCCTTAATGCAAAATCCTGGGGCTCCTGTTCATTCCATTCTTTCCTTTAGCTGTCAGTCTCATTGCAGTTTACTACGTCTTGAAATGCTCTCTCTGCTTGGCTGGACTCTTTTCCTACCTTTCTGGCTATGCTTTCTTCTTTATAAGACCCTGTCTTCGTTACTGTTTCATCACCGGGACACAACACCCAACACCCACAGTTAAAAGGAGGAGGGGTTTATGACAGCTTGTGGTTACAGTCCATGGTCAGCTGTACCTAAGATGGAAACAACATGGCAACGGGGCAGAGTGTAAGAAAACTGCTTGTGTCATGACGGCCTGGAAGCAGAGAGGAAAGCTAGAAAGGAAGCTACACCCTCTCAGGTCACACTCCCACTGACCAGCCTCTTCCAAGCAGACCCTTTCATGCTAAAAGTAAGTCAGCTATATCACTCGCATAAGTCAATCATCATCCAAAAGCTCACTTATGAGGGGAAGAAGCCTTTGGGGGACATTATCCATATAAACCATAAGAAGTCTTTTTTCCATTGCTCATTTTTTCCTTGGGATTCTAAACGGGGCCTTTTCATTTCTACACATTTGCTACATATTGGCTCTAGATGGGCCCCACCTATGATTCCCAAATCTATAATTCTGGACTAGCAATATCAACCTGTCTTCCGGCATATTTCCGCTTGGACAGCCTATAGGTACTATAGATACTTGAACACAACTTTGCCAAGTTCACCTGCTTTTCCTACCCAAGTTATTCTTTCTCTTGGGGCCTTGTATAATCGGTTGCATAAGCCAGAAGTGTGAATGTCACTCCTTTACTCTTTTCCTTATATGTGCCCTATTGTCAGTCAAGTCTGACAGTTATATCTCTTAATTATTTCTGAAATCCACATACTTATTTCTATTTGCACTACAACAGCCCATCTCCTCTAATCAGGATTATCCCAATTGACTACTGACTAATCTGACCTCCAGTCTTGTTCTTCTCTAATTTATTCTCCATCCTGTAACCAGAGTAAACTTTCTAAAGTGAAAATTCTTTAGAATAAGTTCTTGACATGACACATGTGGCTTCTCATGACCTGACCCTCTCGCACCAAACTCTGCTTTGCCACTCCCACCCCCATTGTCTACCCAACCTGGGAAAACTACTTCTGATTCTCTGTTTAATAGCTGCCCTTAACTCAGTAAGAGGAAATCTAGCTGACACTTCTTCTGGGGTATTTTTTCTTCTGACCATCCACATATAAACTGAACATCCCTAATCCAGCTGGGTGTGGTGGCTCATGCATGTAATCCCAGCACTCAGGATGCTGAGCCAGGAAGATCACTGTGAGTTTCAGGGCAATCTGGGCTACAGAGTGAGTTCCAGGTCAGCCTGAAATACATAGTAAGATCTTATTCCTAAAAGCTTACCTCCCTCCACTTTTTTCTTAAAATATCCCTAATCCAAAACCAGGCATGGTGGTTCATGCCTATAATCCCAGTACTTGACAGGCTAAGGCAGAAGGATCACCATAAATTTGAGGCCAGGCTGGGCTACATAGTGAATTTAAGGCCAGGCTGTACTATAAAGCAAGAACCTGTCTCAAAACAACAGCAGCAAAAAGCTGTAATCCAAAAACAAAAAATACTCAAAATCCAAAACATTTTTGAGAAACATTGCAGTACCGCAAGTGGAAAATTCCCACTATGAAACTTTGCTTCATTTCACAGACTTATCAAGAATAGGACACTAAGTTCCCTTCAGTATGTGCACAGAGATATATATTCACATAGATGAACTTTGTGTTTAGACTTAAGTTTCATTCCCAAGATATCTCATTACATCTAAGCAAATTTGAGATCTGAAACACTTCTGGTTCAAGTATTTCAGATAACACATACTCAAACTCTTTCTGCATGTGTTTATAGCTATTGTGTATAGAATTAAAGTATTTTCCCAGATAAGTTCTTGAGTCTTGGTGGTAGATAGCTTGGGTCAACATATTTCTTTAATGCTGTCAGATTTCTCATAATTCCCACATGCTGGAGATTCTGTCATGCCAGTTTTTAAACGTTTCTCCAAATCTTAGATAAACTGATTCTGTTTCCCTGTTTATTTTATACTAAAGATTTTCTTATTTGTTTCCCTTTTTTTTTTTTTTTGCGGTACCAGGGATTGAACTCAGGCCCTTGTGCATCTAAGGTTGGTGCAGTACCACTTGAGCTAAATCCCCAGCCCAAGATTTTCTTATTTCTTCAGTCATAGCACATCTATCTTCTCTTTGGAGCCTAAGGCACATGACGCTAATCAAGTACAATTAATTATTTAGACACTAGAGTACTATTACCTGGGTTCAAATCTAGACCTTGCAACATCCTACTATGATGACCTTGACAATTTGTAATTTGTACCTTAGTTTTCTTACCTGCAAAATAGAAATCTTAGTATTAGCTATCTCATAGACATATTGTGAGTATGAGAAAAACCAAGTAAAACATTTAAAGTACAATGGTGCTTGGAACATAGCAAGTGTTCGATTTATCTTACTACTCTTAACGGCAGGTATGGCATCATTTATCCCCATATATTATATGCTTAATGTTTATTCAATGAATACATCTAGCCATGACACCAAAATTTTTAACACTAACCCACAGATGAATATTAAATACATTACCTTGCCTATAGCGGTGTAGCTTGTTCACAGTGTTAGGCCATTTGCCTAACATACATGAGGCTCTAGGCTCAACCCCTAACACCACAGAGGGAAGAAAAACTCAAAACAAATCCCTACTAACTTCATCACTGGAAATGAGGTCATTCTGTCTCTACCCAAGCCCTCAGAGAATTACCCTCCCTTGAAGAGGCGGCCTGAAGCAAAGAGGACACCTTAAGGTTCTTGAAGACATCATGACTGAGTCTGAGGTCATGTCTTCTCTAGATACATGTGACTGTTCAAGGCCTGTAAACATAAAGGTAACTGTTTTAACTTGTTTTCCAGTAATGCAAAACTACCAGGTTGCTCGTCCTCCCATTGTGCAAATACCTGTCATCCCCTCCTTGTTCTCTTGGTCTTTCCTTTGCACAGCCATGGCAGCTAGCCTTAGCTCAAGTTTCACAGGCTTATGTGATTTCAAAGTCAAATTTTCATAATGGAAATAGAGCCTGCTGGTGCTCAGTTTGTTTGGCCGGGGGAGAGAGAGAAGCAGCGTAAACTGTTTAACAGAAGGCTGGGGAAGTAACTCAGTGGTCCAGCATTTTCCCAGCAGGAGTGAGGCCATAGGTCCAATCTCTAGCACTGTAAAAATAAAAATTTTTCAAAATGATTTAACAGGTGGATTTGTGTTCCAGGACATAGTCTAGAGAGAACTAAGTGGGAGGAAAAGCTGGACTATGTAGAGAACCAAACTGCACAAAATAGACATCTAATGGAAATAAATAACAGTGCGTCCCTCTCCTGTCACTGCTCATCCTCCTCACTGGCTTCCCGTCACTTTTAGGGCCAGACAGACACTGGCACAGCATTTCTGTCTTCATAAAGGAAAGCTGGCATCCAGGAAATGACCTTGATCAACTGAACTATAAATATAGCATTAATCAGTGCAGTTTATTTTTCACTGTGCCTTCTTTCCCAAATATCTTGAAACAACTTAGGAGGGAGGCAAAAATGAATCATCACTGGCCACTTAATGGATGTGCAAATATTCCATACAACCAAAAAACGACCCAGGCCCTACCTCCAAAGAAAGAAAATTATTTCCCAAGATCTACTAAGTCCAAGTAAGCCCCACAGGCAGCATTTCTGCACCAAAGGGTCCTCGTCCTGGTATCAAAGAGCACTAGGACAAGGAAGGCAAGATCAGGAGTTTGACCAACATAAACTAGACTCCTTTGCTCTTTGTAATAGTGACACAGTCTTTACTCCTGGGACAGCTGACTTGCAAAGAGCTGTGTTCCAGAGAGTCTGGGACAGGGATAAAATGAAAATGAAAAACGAGTCGTGGCCTATTGTCATTAATGAAAAAACAAGGTAGCAACAGCTCCCAGTCACAGCCTGCAGGCACATGACATTAGTTTGTCCTCTGCTCTCATTGGATGTGAACATTGTTTTTTAGGTCAAACGAAGGTTTGGTTTCCAAAAGATCAGTAATCTAATTGTGTCCAGTGAAATGAACATTCCACCTGGTAGAAAGAATATTTTCAGAGTAAAGTTTGAACACGGAAAACTCAAGCCTCACAAATGGTTACTCCTTGCAGAAGAGGCTCCGTGGCCAATTTTACTGCTGTTTTACAAGTCAAAAGCCAGCCCTTCCATTGCCAGCACCAGTGCCTCCACGTGAGACTGGAAAATTGAGCCTCTCTCTGCCTCTAGTGACCTGCTGAGTAATAAGGGTTTGAGGGGTTGCTTTGTTTCTGTCTCTTTTTTCTGTTGTTTTAAAATCAGAACTAAGCCAACAGTTTTCATGATGATGCCAGGGAGGGCAAAGGCAAGTTAAAACCCACCTCCAGCACCCCAGGGAATGAAGAAGCCGAGTGGTTCCTTCCTGTCAGCAGGTATGAGTCAGACACACAGGGAGAAGGGCAAGAAGGTGCCATTTTGTTGTCAATGTTCCCACCACCACCGCACAGAAATAGTTTGAGAAAATGATCCAAGATAAAAGAATGATCCAGTCGGGAGTCAGACTGAATAGCGAGTCCCCATTGAAAGTTACTTCATTATGCAACCTTTCTTTTCACTGAGAGATTCCAACCCTTAGTGGAACCTACTGTGACAAAGAAGTGCTGACAGCCCTGGGAACTAGCAAACTGGCCTTTGCTTCACAGCGCTGATCTCAGTCACATGACTGAATTGTTAGCTGAGTATAAGAAAGAAAACTTGATTGGCCTCTTGAAGTCTCAGTTTTAAAATCTGGAAACTGGGATCATTAACCTTCATTGTGAGATTAATGTTCTATTTTTGCCTCAGGGTCACTATCATGCCATTTTAAAAACATTCCTCCAAGTACTGGAGATACTCATCTTTTTTTCCTATTTATTTTACAATGATGATTTGCGTGTCCATTTCTTGTCTGGTCACTGTTGGAGGGATAGTGATTGGTTTGATGCTAAGATAGTCTATGTGATATGAGCATCAAAAGAAGCTAAATTTATTCATGCTGGAATGTTCCATAACCAGCTATGAGCATTACCAACTTCTTAATGAGAGAGATTGGATGTAACTCACAGTTTTATTCTGTGTTATGTATCACTTTAACTGCTTAATAAGCTACATGTTATTCACTGAAATACACTGAAATGAAGACATACTGCAGTATATAGTTCATCTCAGACAATGGCAGAATTTTCTATAAGTCTTTTCACTTGTTTCATTATATAGCCTAAATTTTTAAATATAAAATCCCACCAAATAGTATCTTACATCAGTGGTTCCTTGCCTACCATATATATTATATATATTTGGATCCCACTCCAGATTTAAGAAAGAAAAATCTCTGAGATTCTTGGGCAAGTATAATTGTCAAACACCCCCCTGTGACTGCAATGAGAACACTTGGATAAGAACCACAGGTAAATTATTTGGGTCAAATGAATTCCAAATAACTTTAGTTCACCCTTTTCTTTGTCAGCTAATGTTTTTTCCTTCTTTTCAGCTGCTCAGGACAAAAGCCTAACTTTTATTTTCACACTCCATATCTAAATCTACCAGCAAATCTTTCAGGGTCTACTTTCAAACTATACCCAGGAAAAACTGTATGTTTTACCTACTTATATGTACACATCTGCATGAGATTCTTCTCTTTTAAGAAGCCAATCATTGTCTATTGTTCCCATAGCAGCCACTATAGTTTTGTTAAACTTAAATCAGATCATTTCATTCTTTTGCTCCAATACCTTCTATGGCTGCTCTTTTAGACTCCTCACAGTGGCGCACAAGACTCTGCAGATCAGGAGCTGTTGCCTCTCTGCCTTTACCTCCTGTATTTTATTGCAGTCTCAGTGGCCTCTTTATTTTGATCTATTTTTCCCCACAAAGTAGTTATCATACTTTAAAACCCATTATGTATTGTTTATTGTTAGTTTTCCTTGGCTGGTCTATAAGCTTCAAAGACTTCTATTTGTTTGCTGCATACTGAATATCTAGACTACTTCCTAGCATATAGTAACTACTCGATAAATATTTGCAACATTTGATTAGTGAGGATTCTTGAGTCTTGAAAGAGCAAACCAGGTAAGTGATAACATTTTGCCCAATGTTGCCTCAACAAATTTGCCCCTAATTGGGTTTGCCACCATGAGGATAATTGTAACTTATACGCTATTTTAAGACCTTTGGGTTCCTATAATTTCATAAAATATGCCTCTCCTGTGTTTCAAATAGAGAACTGAGTTGTTGAACTCCTTCTACAGCTAAGTCAAAATTGTTGTTAGATATTTTACTTCAGTAACTTGCCTGAATGTTACTGAATAAGAATGGAGTGAAAAAGAATACGGCATTAGTTCCATGACCCTCAGCATTTATCTACCAGGCCAGGAGACAAAAGCCAAATCGTTGCAGGGTCATTTTCTAAAATGAGGTGGTAATAGAAACCCAATTTGTTGCAGAGCAAATGTTAAGAAAAAAGAAAGAGATTTCACTTCACATATCTATTTTTATTTTATTGGGCTTTATCACAATCACTCCCTAAAAATGGTCAACCTGGCAGGGCAGAGAGATCAAGAACACCGCCATAGCGCTCATGGCAGCTGCTTGCCCTCCTGGTGGAAACTGCCCTCTCTGGAAGCCCTCTGCCCTCCCTCTTCTCAGGACAATGTTCTTAATTAGCTGCACCAGATTTCCAGAGAACAAAAGCTCCCCGCCCCTCAGAGGAAAAGCGTTTACAGGAGATATCTCACTGGGGAAGCGCCAGGAACACAACAGGGAGAGAACATACAGGCTGTTCTGAGCTCTGCAAAGAGACACAAACTTTGGATTCTCTAGGGAGCCTCAGAGGTTAGCCCAGCACATTATCCTGCCTCGTGACCAGCATGTGCCTCACATACCCTGAGGGGGCCAATTCAGAGGACCTCTTCCCCCTCCCTCTCCCTCAGCCACAGGCTGGGGTGAGGAACCTCGGGGGTGGTAAAATAAGTTTAAATAATCCTTAGACTGGAGCATCTGGGAAGCAGTAGGGAAGGAACTGGAAGTTTATTTCAGGTGACAGACATAGAGCAGGCCCTATTTTTTCCTGAGACTAATAATATTTCGGGAATGGAGATGCTTGAATCATATGTCTCTTCATATCACTGCGTGGGTAGTCTCAGTTATGAGAACAACAATCAAGGAGACGGTGCTTCTTTTAGGGCTCTGTAGGGACTGTGCTGAGCAGTCTTCAGGCGTGGGGGCGGGGGTCGTGGGGTGGTGGGTAAGGCTTGCCTCTCAGGCCTGTTTGGGGAACAAAGAGAATAGGCCCCAAAAGTCTTTTCTCAACTGTTTTGTTCTACTGAATGTTTTTTGAAAAACACAGAGAGGAAAAAAAAAATCTTGTTTAAGTGGCTCTTCCTGAGTAAGTTCGCTGTCAGGAAAGGAAAATCCAAATGCTCAAATATTCTATTTTTGTGCCTACAGGCTCCAGCCCCTGCACACAGTCTCTTCCTTGCTCTGAAGGAAAGGAAACTGGGCATGAGGCCTCCCCGTCCCAAAGGCCGAAACTGAGGAACCTGTGATACTCGGAGGCCTGCTCTCCATGCGGCTTCCATTTTAGGAAAGGAGGGTGCAGTGTAGACTGCATGGGGACAAGCCTGAAGGGGAGGATGGGTGCAAGAAATGTGCTTCTCTGATTATTCCTTAAGCAAATAAGCACGGAACCAGACTTTAATTAAACTGGAGGTTTAAAGGGCTGCATTAGTAGTCGCTTCTGGTCATTAAAATTTACTGCCATCATCTGCCTCACAGCTACTTCGTAGATAAGGACAGGAGGCCTGATTAAGAGTTTCATAGTTTGATGTGTGGGTCAAGTGAAAGTCATAAGCCAGAAACCAGAACCATAAAACAGCAATTATCCAAGTAGATAAACCTTCCTCTTGTCATTTCATGTAAATTTTGGGCAGCTCTGGCCTTTATGGTTTCCCCTCTACCTCGCCTCACTTAATGGTGCCAAGGATTGTCGGGCCTAGCAAGTCAGGTTGGACTGCTCTCTCTCTTCTCCTGTGTGGCTTTGCACTTTGCAAGAGTGAGGTCCTTTTCGAGGCCCACAGGCTGCACTGAGAAGGGCAGTCTGCTTATGATGGTGACCTTTGTTAAGCTCTCCTTGTCACCTCTGCTCTGTGGCATGGGGGAAGCAGACGTTAAAAAGAGCTTTCTGTTTTACCCGACTTTACCCGAAGGGAAGCTGGTGAATTGGGATGGAAGAAGGCGACCAGAAAGTTCCAATTAAGAGGAGGGACGGCTTTGTTTGTTTATTAATATTCCAAGGTAGCACTGACTCTGGCCCAGATGGGTCCTTCTGATGTGCCTGTCTGATCATAACGCCACTATTGCCACTGCTCTTAACCCCCCCCCCATGGCTCCCCACTGCCCTGAGGACAATGTCTGGGCATCCGCATTGGGATACAAAGCTCTTTAGGAGCTGAGCCAAGCTCACCATGTCCCTGCCAGCTCCCACACACTGTTTCATACACACTAACCCTACCAGGCCAATTTCACTGCATTTCTTTCGGTACCTCAAATATACTTTGCTTTCTCTTCTACAGCCTTCAAACACGCTTTCTTCTACCCTTCTAACCCAAAGAAGCCTTCCCTCTTCATTCTGACTCTGGGTTAGGTTTCTGTCCTGTGAGTGCCCACTAACCTCCTTTACCTATCGCTTAATCCACTGCTCCGTAATTACCTGTTTATCTTGCTGGATTGTAAACACCCAAGGGCAGTAGAAGGCTTTGGGCTTGTCCAGCTTTTTATCCTAAGTGCTTGGCCAGAGCCTGGCATATACTCTGTAAATATTTGTTGAATAAATGAACACTGCCAATATGACAACCGACAGCCCGAAGGTACTTCCTCTGTTTGTGTTTGCCATAGTTTACTTAAGTACCTACTAAAACCCAAGGAGGGGCGGTGAACTAGAAAGACACGTCTTGCTGCTGGACTGCTTGCCTGCTTCTCCTCTCGCCTTATTCCAAGGTCTCTCTCATCCTCTCTTCCCACGATGCCTTCTCATGGGTCTCAGTCTTCAGCTTGGGATCACTCCTGGGGCTCCTTGTTTGTACATATGCAGACATCTGAACAGTATATATATATATGTCTGATTCACTAATTTATTCTATTTTTATTGTGTGTGTGTGGTTTTTTTTTTGAGACAGGGTCTCACTTTGTAGTTCAGGGTGGTCCTGAGCTGACTATGTAGCCCAGGCAAGCCTCAAACTCAGCAATCCTCCTGTCTCTGCCTCCCGAGTGCTGGGATTACGGGACTGAGCCACCACGCCTAGCTATTTTTATTGTTTTAATTTATTCTGGTTTTTTTTTACTGTTAACTTGAAAATGACACATGCCATACTCATGTTTGTAGCAGCACAATTTGGAACAGCTAAATTATTGAAGCAGTCTATCTGCCCATCAACAGATGAATGGTTAAAGAAAACGTGATACATAAAGAAGGATAAATTTTAGTTATTTGTAGGAAAAGGGGTGCATCTTCAGTCCATAATGCTAAGTGAAATAAATCTGACACATAAGGTGAAATAGTGCACATTTTCTCCTATATGAGAAGCCCAAAGTATAAATAATTTAGAGAAGGAAAATAAAGATGATAGGAAACAGGGAAATAGATTTTTATGCAGATGGGAATGGGATTGGAGGATGGGGTGGGTGGGAGGGGGAGGGGAAGTAAAGAGGACCTGGATGTGATGTGTGTGTGTGTGTGTGTGTGTGTGCATGTATATACTTCATGATAAACATATTCAGTATATAGCACCAACATATATTAATAAAAAGGAAAATTACTATTAATTGTAATTAGATGATTTTATACTATTGACTTCATCTTTCCCACATATTTCTTAAGAGCAGGAAGTGATTTAATAGTTTTGTGTTGCTTTTGTTCATATTTGCTTGAGAGTGGGAGAGTATTAACATTCTTTAAATGTCTAGCGTTTATGATAAAACGCTAGATAGTTTGTGCTTAATGAGTAAACATGGAAGGATTTAAAGTCTCTTTTTTAAAGAAATTGAATTTATTGCAATACCATTGTGATGCATGCAAGATATATTCGGTGATGTGGCAACTGGACTAAGTTGCCAAAAGGAAATTGCGGTTCCAGGACGGTCTTGGAAACTGCAACCCAGAACTATGGGTGCCACAGTGCTGTTGACACCAGCAGAAAGCCCAGGGCATGGCAAAAATGTTGATACAGGGTGCCCTCTAGTGATCCATGGTGCTACCAGGTCAAAAACCTGGGCGGGAGGTTCTTGAATTTCAGCAGGAAGCAGAAGCATCAGGGGGCCTGAGGAAACTACAGGTGCCAGGCTCCTCCCAGGGTGCCAAGACAGCTGCAAGATCAGTTCTTTCAATCAGCGTCTTCAGGGATCTAATGTACACGATCTCCATATCACGTCTGATAAAATACTGACCGGCGTGCAGGGTGGTGTGTGTGGGGGGGAACCCAACTTTCCAGTTTGTAATCTGAGAACACGCAGGGTTGTTCTTGTGCTCCTATGCATGGGTCACAAACTCCCTGCTGACTACCCAAGTGTGGACTTCAGGGATGGACAAAGATAGAGATGGCAATGGCTTCGACCTCTGGGACGAACCCATGAGCAAAATCTGCAGCAAGAAAAAAAAAAAGAGGTTAGGCCATCAAGGAAATGTTATTTTAGGGAGGACTGTATCTATCTCCAACCCAACTGAAAACTAGTAAGATCAATCTCTCTCTTCTCTCTGTGCCTTTCCCAGCTGTGAAGATGGGTGAGGACTTGGTTTGTATTGGGCACAAACCTTGTGGTTATGTCAGGCTGTTCAAATATATCACCTCTGGAAGTCTCTGGAATCAGTGAGTGATGCATTTTTTTGTACCACACAGAGGGAGGGTGTGTCACCTTCAAAGATAGGCAACAGGAAAGATTCTCTTCCACGTGTGTGTTGGTGCTTGTGTTCTGTTAAGTAAACTCACCAAAAAGGTAAATAAAGTGAAAAGCACATCCTTTTCTTGATTATAAAAAGGGCCAATTCCTGCTCAGAAACCCAACAGACAATGTCCATAAGTGACAAAGAAATTGCCTCTCTGAATCCCCACTAGTACTTATCTTCCTCCCACTTGACAATTTTAAGGCTGCTGCTTTAATTAGCAACCATTAGCGCATTAAAATGTTTGTTGAGCCTTGCAAGGTGATAAATTACTCCAAAGTGTAATCTAGTATTCAAGTCTAATTCCTTTATGTACTTTTTCATGTATTAATCGCACCTGCTGACCCCAGGTGTAAAACTGCATTCAGCCAGTATCTACCATGTGTCTGGACTCTGTGCTGGGCCCAGCTACATAAAGCTGAGTGCTGAAACCATGAGAGTTAGAGCCCAGCTGAGACACTATCTCTCTGCAATTTGATGAGTATCCTACCAGAAATATGAACCCAGGGCTAGGATAACACAGGACAATGATCTCTCTTCCCGAGAATGACTGTTACAGATGACTATAATATTCTAACAATTGATCAACATTGTCATTTTCATGGGGATTGTTTAAAACCGCATTCATTAATTTTCTAGGGCAATAATTTTCTTGGAAATAATGTTTTCTTTAAAGCCCCCTCCTTCTTTGATAATATCTTGAAAACAGATCATGGGTGCTGGGCTGATATCATCTGATTTCAGTCCTGCTTATTTGCTTGTCCGGAAAACTTTAAGCATAGACTCACAGATCCCTTAATGAGAAAGCTCATTAAAAAGCAGTCTGAAATAGTGAAACAAATTACATGCACAACACAACCCACTCCTTTCCTCTTCGTTTCCTTCTTCCCTTCCCAGACTGCACAAGGTGAAGTGAGTCATCGGATGGAAAAAAAAAAAAAAAGGCCTGCCGAATGGCTCTGTCTTTACCTCTCCGCTTTGATGACATTTTTCTTGCTTCATTGCAGCAGTAAAATGTTGCCCAAACAGCAGGAGGGCCCTGTACATGTAATGATGGCTTTGGTATAAAGCCTTTGATTGTGTGTATTTGGGTGGAACTTGAGCTTGTAATTGGCAAATGCACACATTGTCTGATTTGAGAACCTCTCCCTAGAAAGCTTGTTTATTCCTGGGGAAGGCAAAGCTTCCTTCTTTTCAGGTGCATCTCTGGCTACTTTCTGAGGATTTTTCTAGAACATTATTCAGGATGGTAGATGGCCCCTGGATACAAAATGTCTTATTAAATCTCTCCCTCTGCCCTTTCCTCTGTGAGGAAACCTGGGGCGAACTGCAAGTTTTTTGAGTTAGGACAGACTTCCTGCCTCCTGGCTTAAAAGGAAATAATGATGGTGACTGTCCACAGGGAGGAAGAGATGGGAGGTAGGCCCTTTTTTCTTTTTCTCTTCTCCTGGGGTATACGAAAGGAAGGCTACAAATACCAAACAATTCTTCCACACCTGGTAGCTGGGCAGTGTTTGTGGGAAGAGGAAATCCTTCTCACCATCTTGCCCTTTGATTTATAGAATTCACTGCAGTGGAGGCATTTATAGTCATTCTGGTAACACTGCTGAAAACACGAACAGCCTTGAATGTCAGCATCCCAGGCTTTACCCCCTTTGCTACCTATTTGAGTCTTGAGAATTTGCTAAACACCTCTAAATCTTAGCATTTGTCATGTGAAAAGACCACTCTCCAGGTGAATACAAAAGGGGAGAAGCCACTGTCTCCACCTGGAAGTTTTTTATAACCCTAGAGAATTCCGACATGTGAACAACCTCAAAAACAATGCCACAGTCGCTTTATGGCATCTATGGAGGGGGCACTGTGTGAGCGAGAGGAAGGGGATTGCGCAGGTTTTTGAGGTAGAGAGAAGAGTGGGAAGGTGCGAGGTGGTGAGACCAATTTTAGAGAAGAGGTTCACAGATCACAAGCCTGTGCAGAATTTTGAAATAAAAATCATTCACTTAGAGCTGGCTGTAGTGGCACACACGAGTAATCGCAGCACTCGGGAGGCTGAGGAAGGAGGACTGCTGTGCGTTTGAAGACAATTCGGGCTGCATAGAGTCCAAGGCCAGCCTGGACTACAAAGTGAAACCCTGTTTGAAAAATAAACTTAGAAGAAGAGACAGGCATGGGTACACACACACACACACACACACACACTCACACACACACACACACACACACACAGATGTAGAGAGACAGAGACAAAGATGGTATAAAGATCCCTCAAAAGATCCCTCATTGACAACATTAAGGGACAGAAGAGAAAAAGACTTTGAGGACAAGACTGAGTAGGAGCAGGTTGAGAAGTTGGACAACAAGGAGAGAATGGCTTCCAAAGCCGGAAGAGACCAACCACAGGGACTGACAAGGATGCTGGGCGGGGGGAGGGGGCCAGTCAGGAGTTACTGGTGATGTTAGCAAGAACAATTCCAGTGGTGTTTGGGGTTGGCTTGCCTGGGATGGATGAAAGGCAGGGGAACTAACAATCATAAAAGGCAGTAGACTTGGGTGTGAGGAAGAAATGAATGAGGTGGTGACCAAAGAGGGATATAGAATGAATTCATGTTCTTGTTTCTTTGCATAACTTAAAGATATAGGGAAAGAGAGTGGAAAGGAAGGAGTTAATTTACGGGAGAACAGTGGGATTAAATGGGGCTAATTTCTGCTTCATACAGTTCTTCTGAGGATTAAATGAGAGCCCCTTGGCAAACCCTTCCTTAAGGAGATAAGCACATATAAAGCATGATATCCTGCTATTGAAATAACACACCCAGGCCTCATAACGAGGCATTTGAGCTCATTTATCACTTGCCCGGCAAGGTAGGCAAATCTCCCTCTCCACGGCCTTTCGGTTACGCTGCGTTCCTATTTCCTCCCCCCACCACTGCAGACACTAGGGCCCAAGAATGACTTGCGCCCTCCTTGACACTTCTTCCTGCCCAGCAACACAACTCACCAGTTCCCCTGGATCACAACAGGAAGCTGGGGCCTGCTAAGTGAGCCCTGAAAACGGAAGAGGACAAGAGCCTCCTCGTTGTTATTGTGAAGGAGGACTAATGTGGAGCACTCTTGGGAGCTTTGCCAGTAGTGTATGTTTGCATCAGAGAACAGGGGCTGTCAAGTAGACTGTTCTCTCGTCAGACACACGTGTCCCCCCCTTTTTTGAGACAGGGTCTCGCTTTGTCGTTCAGGCTAGCCCTGAGTTCACTATGTAGCCTAGGCAAGCCGCCGCAAACTCAGCAATCCTCCTGTCTCTGCCTCTCGAGTGCTGGGATTACAGGCCTGAGCCATCACGCCCGGCACTGTGGTATGTGGTATTGATTGCTGGTGGGCATGAGTCTCCACGCCCAGCAAACTCAGGACCTTGCGCTTGCGAGGCAGGCACCGCAACCACTGAGCTAACCGTCCGGCCCACATAGGCCCCTTTTCTACCTGAATTTAACAACTGTAAGTGTCGCCCACAGCAGAGTTTTTAATGGTTAGTCCTCTCTGTGTCTAGAATAGGGTCTGGCCCATGAAGCTGTCTGTAAGTACAAGTTAAGTGAGTGAATTCTCCCATTCAGCCTTTCACTGATTCAAGGGGAAATGAGTGTTTACTGTAGGCCAACCACTAAGCTTAGCAGAGATAAGCTTATCATCAAGATAAAGAAGAATAAGGGATACTTGCTATCATTTAAAAGTGTATATGGTATTCCTGGCATTTTACACACATACATTAGGTCATATAATTACAATTATTTTACAAAAAGAGAAATCTATACTCGGAAAAAAAAAAGTCTATGGGTTGGGGACATAGGGTAGGACAGGGATGAGGTCAGGATACCCGGCTGACTCTAAAATCTGCACTCCATTCACCTCATAACTGTTCTGTAGCTCAAACCATAACTTCAACCACAGGTGACCACCTGCAGTTCCTTGAACACGCCATGTTCTTTCTTGTGCAGTCCTTTGCCAGGGACACACTTAGTTGTGCCCTTGCCCGGCTACTTCTTCATGTTACCTATTCTGGGACGCCTTTCTGAAATGACCCTCTTTGGCTGAGGTAGGCTCACCTGCCTCTGTGCTCGCACAGGCCCCTTTGTAGCATTCCATCAGTGAACAGATCACAGCCGTTTTAGATGCTGTCTGTGTGCACTTCCGTCTACTAGGCAGACAGAGAGGCTCGGGGGCAGAGGCCTTCTGTCTTCTTAACAGTTGCTATTTGCTGAGGGCTGCCACGTCCTTTCTTGCTCAACTTAATTCTCATTACTATTCCCGGAGGTGGGGGCACCTATGTCTGTTTTCTAAATAAGGAAATAGAAGTTCAGAGAAATTACTTCCCCGGCATCACCAGAGTGAGTAGTTAAGTCAGGAATCAAATGTAGTTTATTTGATTTCAAAGCTCCAATTCCTTTCTCTTCATCCTTCTCTTCTTAGAATCATTATGATGCTTACAACTTAGCTGTGGAAATAGAGGAATACACGAACATTACCTGAATAACAGGACTAGTGAACTATACAAGGTTTGTACAAAGTTCTTAGCAGGGGACACATGGAAGAGAAGAATTTGTCCCACACATCCTGCAGGGCAGGAGAGAATTGGAAAAGAATCACAAAGTTGCCAAAATATTTGGGAATTTGTTAACTGGTTCTGTTGTGGTGGTTTGTGGTCCATGTGGCCCACTGCAGCCATAGTCCCTGTCTCCACTACTTCCAAACTGGTCCATCTGGGTGCCAGGAATTTAGTTCCAGTGCCTGCTGGTACTTGCTCAAGTGACGAGCAGTAACTGAGCAACCGAGTCAGCACACTGCTTTTTTAAAATCATATTTATGCACGCATGTATGCCTGCATGTATGTATATATGAACATGAAAACTTTATGTAATCACTGTTTTAAACTTATATATTATTATTTAAATTAAAATAAAATTAATATACTTTCAAGCTTATGAATGTATGGAGTAGGTTAGTAGCTCCTCATTCTGTGCCAGCATCATTTCCTGCCCTTCCCCCTTAACCACAGGCATCCCTGGAAGCTACTTTCTCTATGTTTTCTCCTTCAGGGAATTAATCTATTTTCTCGGCCTGAGTGATTGTAAAATTCCTATCAAATTAAGCTTAAAACTACAAGAGAGCATGGCTTCAGAATGTATTGGATAATACCTTCTTTGTCTGCCTGGGGGGGGGCATTCATGATGGAAGCACAGTGGGTGGTGGAGACTGTTGGAGGGGCTCTGGCACCAGGCAATCAGGGCGATACTGAACTGCTCCATTTCCTAACTATGCAGCCTCCGGCGAGTTACTTAACCTCTTTCAGCCTACATTCCTGAGCTATAAAAGGGTGAAAATAACTGTATCCCAGTCACAGGGCCATTGCGAGGATTACTGAAATAATGCAAAATTTTGGGTAGCTGCTCTATTATAAGTAATGCATATGTTAGTTGTAAGGAGGATTATTATTATTGTTATCATTAGCTGGATGAAGCAATTTGGGTGACAATGATTTGAAACCTAGAGCACTATGAAAGGTGAAATAATATTATGTACACTGTTGAGAAATAAGGTCTAATAAGCATGGTACAAAGAGTGAAAGGTAGAAAATCAAGAAAGCCAGATCATAATGCAACTCCTCTCACCATCCTGCAGTGTGCCTTTGGCCAGTTTCTCCCTCTGAGCCTCTAGTGTGTGTGTGTGTGTGTGTGTGTGTGTTTTGTGATGCTGGGGATCCAACTCAGGACCTTGTGCGTGGTACATGATTTGGTTAGTTTTCTTATTGCTGAAACAAAATAGTTGACACCCAAAGTTAAAGGAGAGGTTTATTTGGCTCGCAGTTTGTAAAGGTTCAGGTTTATAGCTGGCTCTGAGGCAGGGTGGCAAGACAGAGGAGAATCACTGCTTAAACAGTTCATGGCAGATAGAAGATAGAAGGCAGCAAGCAATAAGCTATAAGCCAAAAGCAACAAACAGTAGCTGGAGTAATTCTTTCTGTCTCTTACAGCTTACTTGGGCTAGGGCAGGTGGCATTTATACTTATAATGCTAGCATCTCACCCTGAGTCAATCCCAACCTCATATCCTTGCTCCTGCAGCACATACCCTAGACCCAGCCATCTCTGAAAAGCCCCAACTATGTCTGCATGGGGCTTTGGGTGGACATCTAGGGATAAGCCATAATAGTAAGCAATAACTACCACGGAACCACATCTCCAGTCAGCCTCTTTTTAAAAAAAATATATATATATAAGTCAAGAAGTTTGAGTGGGTATGGTGTGGTGGTACAGGCATGTAATTCCAGCACTCAGGAGATGAGGCAGCAAGATTCCTGTGAGTTCAAGTCCAGACCAGGCCACATAGTGAGTTCAGACTAGCCTAAACTATACAGTGAGACTCTGTCTCAAAAAATTTAAATAATTTTGAAGATCCAAGCTTAGAAATTCTATGCATACATGGCTGTTGGAACAAATAACTTACTAAGCAAATCCTACACACTTCCTGGAGGATAGTAGAAGCTCAATGAGCGTTATGGAGATCATGGCTAAAGCATGTCTCTGAAGTTGATAAAAGTTAACTTCAATGCAACAATCTGGAAAAGCCATTGGGGATGCGATGGAAAGGCAAACTACCAGACACATCAGGAATTTTGGAGGACAGCACCATGGCAGAAGATAACTTACACCTATATGACAATACTGAACTAGACACACCACAGGAAGAGCAGGTTGTGATCAATGGCTGTAAATTTAGGTAAGAAAGTGAGTGTGAGAACCTGACAAGTTTTGGATCTGTGGCTCCAGTTAATTAAGTTGTGCCAGCAGCTCTCCCATCCAGTTTGCAGGGCCCCTTGCTTCCTTACCTTTCCAGTGTTCACTCGTACCCGCTCTGTGCCGGATGTGAAAAATGCAGAGGCTGCTGAGATCACCTGTCTCCTCAAATAGCTGAGAATCTACTGGGTGCCACGTTTTTAACAGTGGGGGATGGTTACACATCCTCAGCATAGTCCTATATGGTGCTTATATTGTTTATACATTGTTTGCCTATTATTCTGTGAAAACATAGCTGTTTGTGTATTAAGCTTTGGCTTCCTTCTCCACCCTCAGCCCTCCAGCAGCTTTTGGATGTTAAATATTATCTCTTCATGTGAGTTGTACCAGAAGGAAGAGTCATCTGTTACTCTGTTACTTCCTTAATGAGCCCTCAAGCTGGTTGGTAGGGCAGCTATCGATCTTTTTGCTTTCTTCTTCACAGAGTATTGATCAGTTCAGATTTAACTGCTTTATCTTAATGTTCCCCAAGACTCAAATTTTATCCTTTTTGACCCCTTTCCCACGTAACCCCCTAATAAAACCAAATAACCAGAAAAAAACAACCCAAAGTAGACAGTAAGGTGTGGTGGCATAGTCTAAATATTTCTTTTGCTACTATAGCAACTACTATTTAATGCCTTGTCATTTACCTCTGACTGCTCTTTGGAAATGTGAGTTATTTTGCATTTAAGTGTTTAAATCACCTCAATTACCTAAAATACTTTCATCTCCTTTTAACATTCTTCTTAAAGGAATTTTATGATTTTCTTCGGATATTTTCACAAGTGTAGAATCAGTATTAATAGATTTCTCCATACTCATTTATTTTCATATACCCTGAGAATGACAAATATATTATGAAAATCATAATAGAAAAAATTTCCATAAAATGTTGGATTAAGGATAAAAGACATGGGCCAGGGATTTAGCTCAGTGGTTCTGGCATCTGCCTTGCATGCAGAAGGTCCCATGTTCATTCCCCAGTAACCACATACCACAATGCCGGGTGTGGTGACTCAGGCCTGTAATCCCAGCACTCAGGAGGCAGAGGCAGGAGGATTGTTGAGTTCAAGGCTTGCCTGGGCTACATAGTGAGCTCAGGGCCAGCCTGAACTACAAAGCAAGACCCTGTCTCAAACAAAACAAAACAAAACAGAATTGTTTGCTTGCTGTTGTTGTGGTGTAGGCCTGTAATCCCAGCACTTTGGGAGTAGGAGGCAGGACCCTAAATTTGGGAAGTTTAAGGACTTAGGGAGATTCTGTCTCAAAATAAATAAAAGGAAACAAAGAAAGAAAAGAAAAAAAAAGAGAGAAATGGCTAGAACATGTTGCAGTGTGAGGGTCAAGTTCAATCCCAGTAAAAAAAAGGAAAAAGAAGAAAAAGTCTTTTGCTTTATCTCTTGCTCATATCAATATCAAGATAGTAATATATCTAAATATTTTACAAAGCACCTTCCATGTGTAACAACTCATAACTGTCCCCCCTGGTTTCATACTTCATAAAGCTGAGGTTTCCAGTGATGTCCTCCCCTTTTTTGGGGGTTGGATCTGAAGACCCTGTGCACGCTCTACATCTAGCACGGATTTCTGCATCCTCAGCCTCCTGATCTCATTTATGCACTTAATGATTAATAGTTTACAAAATACTTTCATATCTCATTGGAAACATAGGTTTTGTGCTTTTACTTTTTTAAAAAAACCTTTTCATTTTGTAGTCATCTTCATCCCTTTCTCCTGGGGGAAAAAGGGGAGGCTAAAATGACTTTTCAAATTCCCTATAAATCCTATTAATATAACAATGAGCTGTACTGTGCAATCTAAAATGGTGCTTGTTCTTAGATTTCCTCACCCACCAAAGCCTTTAGACTATAATCTCGTTAGTTTACCCCTTCATTTTTGCTTGCCATATTTCTTTTATTTCATTCCCACTCATACTTTGCAAGGCAGGTGGTGGCCCCTCTGAGCTAAATCCCTGGCCCACTCACAATCATGCTGCCCAATGCCTTCTCTTTGGCCAACAGCCATCAAATATCAAAGTCAAAGCTATGCAAATGGCTGGTAAAATGGGCTTGAACAGGAGACCTGTACTCTCAGATTAGAGGCTTTAAAAAGACAGTGCTGTCTTTAAATGCTACCTGTCCAGTGAGACATTCCTTCTAGAAAGACATGTGTCCCTTATATATTGCTAGTACATAAATATTTGGTCACGTTGTAACAAGAATCTTCTTAGTTTTAAAAAATATTTTACACATAATGCTGCTATATTTTTATTCTTCCAGATATACCTGTTTTAGCTAAGAATTATGTTGCCATTGAATTGACATTTACTGAGCATATACTAAGTGCTAGACATAATATAAGCCTTGAGAAAAGCACTACACTTTGGACTGACTTTAATTGGAAGTAGTCTTTGGATTTGGAATCATTAGTAACCGTTTAATTTTAGGGGAACTGATCCTATGTAACTAACACCAACAGGAATCAGACTCTTGGCTCAGTGTTTCAATACAGATATCAAAAGTTTTACCTGTATATTTAGGATTTCCTCTGTCCAGAGGTCCCAAGAATTGCTATTTAAATAATGCCAAACGTAATTTTAAGTCTCCAAAAATTTCTACAAAAATGTCAAGGAAGGTTAATCTCAGATAATCTAATCTTTTCATGCCTTTTTTGGTTTCTCTTCTTTCTTTCTTTTTTTTTTTTTTCATTTCTTTCAGGGCAAAGGGGAGGCTCGCATGGACCGGGTGGCCCGTTCTTGGAAGCAGGGGGCCGTAGCCCGCCGGCCCTGATGGCAGCAGAGTGGCCGGGTGCGTCCCCTACGGCGGGCCGCCCTTCCCGGGGCGGGGCCGGCGCTGTCCGGCGCTTCCGGCCACGCTCAGGCCGCGCCCTCTCGCCGTTCACCACGTGGGCCATGGCCGCGCTGGTCTGCGGGCGCCGCGCCCCTTGGGCTTGGCTCTGCAGGTGCAGTCCCCGCTCTTCACGCGGCCCACGCGTGAGGCCCGGGGGCCCGAGGGCGCGACCTGGCCCGGGTGAACCGCCCTTGTTGTTTTTACAGGGCAGCCAGGCGGGGCCCCGGCCGGCACTACCGCGCTGCGCTTTGCGCCGACCTGAAGCAGCCCCTGGCCATTGGAGAGGTTGCTCCCCGCCCTGTGCTGCCTCACGAGGTAGGGTGACTGGCCAGTCTCCGAAACTCCTACAAATCCGTGTAGCCCTCCAGGGCCCCTCACAGGCCGCAGGCTTCTGGTTCCCAGTTCCCAAGCCAGGGGGCGACCGGGAGACCGGAGCGGCTGAGCCCTGGCCTAGAAGGTCAAAGCCCTTTCAAGGTTCACGAAAGGGTCAGAGGTGCTCCTGGAAGATTGTTCCTCCAAACACACTCGTAAGCCTCTTTCTGAGGGCTGCAGAGCTGTTGCCATAGAAACGGAATTCTGATTTGCACGCGACTTTGCATAACCGCTTGCAAGTTATTGATTTAACGCAGATAAACGTCCCCTTGGCCTTTTGCTTCATTCTCTTCAACATTAGTGTCAGATGATCTGTGTTCCAGACCCCCCCCCCCAAGCTTTCCTGAACTCTCTCACCCCGCCCTGTCTCCCGTGAATGTGCCTTATGCCCTCCCCTGGTGTCCTGCAGTGAATTGGGGTGGGGTTAGTTTGGGGTTTGGGACAGTTCCCTGAAATGTGGGTCGCTTGGCCTCCTCTGTTGATACCCTGGTGACGAATGTCATCTGGTGCACAGAGTGAGATCCCTCTACGAGTGAAGCTGCTGGTGCACGAGCTGCAGGAAGGGACAATGATGACAGCCTTTGAGCTTCCTGGTGTCTGCGTGCCCAGAGAGCTCTCCCTTGAGTCATTTCTGAATGCAGGAGGAGCGGTTTGAGGACACCTGTGCCCTGCGTCTGTCAGTGTCCTGCTTCCAGTTTCCAGGGCTGACCACTGGGCTCTTTGGTTTCCTTATTTGTCCAGACATTGTGTTGTAAGGCTTTAGCTTGCCAGAGCTGCAATTATGTTATATTTTTACCATTAAGTCCTTCTAGTTGATGTCTTCTTACAAACATGGCCACCTCTGTACTAAGTTTAAATAAATATCATTGATTTAGAGTCTCAGCCTTTGCTTCCGTCTGTGACTCCAACCTCTGTTGCATTCTGACCTCTATGCAGTAGTTCTCTGGCATGGAGCTGTCACCCGACTTCTTAAAACAGATCATTGGGCTTTGCCTTCATGGTTTCTGATTCAGTTTAGCAGGGGTGGGGCCAGCGAATGAGAACTTCTAGCAACTTCTGAGGTGGTGCTGATCTCGGTGGGCCAGGATGGCTCACGGTGTCTACAGAGACTGTAGACCACACTGTTAGAGAGTTCTGCCTCAGTTGTGGTTTTGCCGTGAACACAGAAGCTACAGATATAATCAGAACTTCAGAATTCCACATAGTCAAAACAGCTAATCATGGTACCCTATTGTCTAGAAGAACCCTTTAGTGGTTTTCTTTTGTCTTGTTTGAAGGTCAGTATAGATCTACAAACCCTAGTGTGGTATGGCCCCTTCTCTCTTTCCAGTTTCTTTTTTTGTGTGCTAAACTCACTAGTTTTTCTTTTGTTTCCGACACAGGACCTGTGCACATACCACTGCCTTTGTGTAGAGCTTTTCCCATTTTTTTTTTTGGTACTGGGGATCAAATCCAAGTTCTCATGCATACTAGGCAAGTGCTATATTACTGAGCTAGTCCTCCCCTTCTGTTCTGGATAGATAACTCTTAATTGTTATTAACTTTAGTATTACTTTCTTATTTTTCTTCTCCAAGAAGTCAAATCCTCTAGTCATATGCTTTCTTGGTACCATATGTTCTTACCTATAACATTTTGTGTTGAGTTGTGATTTAACACAAATGGGTTCATTATTATTTGGTTAATGTCTGTCTTTTCTACTATACTTTTAACTCCATAAAGACAAAAACAGTCCATTTCGCCGGGCGTGGTGGCTCACGCCTGTAATCCCAGCACTCGGGAGGCAGAGACAGGAGGATTGCTGCGTTCGAGGCTTGCCTGGGCACCATAGTGAGCTCAGGGCCAGCCTGAACTACAAAGCGAGACCCTGTCTCAAAAAACAAAACAAAACAAAACAA
Source organism: Thryonomys swinderianus (assembly GCA_004025085.1). Classification (NCBI taxonomy): domain Eukaryota; kingdom Metazoa; phylum Chordata; class Mammalia; order Rodentia; family Thryonomyidae; genus Thryonomys; species Thryonomys swinderianus. The sequence continues at coordinate 25,294 of PVIC010010002.1, forward strand.
AAACCCAGTCCATTTTGCCTTATGATTCATTCTGGCTCTTTTTTTTTTTAGCACCTGGCATATAGTTGTCATTCATTCAGGAAATATTTTTGAATAACTGAATAATGAACTTTGTTTCCAGGATGTATACTTCTGTTTTGCTGCTCTGTTTCCTTTTCAGGTCCGAGTGGGTGTCCATTTCTGTGGAGTTAACTTTGGCGACATATTGGTCTGCCGTGGTCAATATCAGGAAAAGCCCCAGCTCCCCTTCACACCTGGTAAGTATGGGGCTACCAAGTGACACTTCAGGGAAAGAAGATTCAGAGACTCTTCAGAACTAGGTGCTTCTCCCCTGATCCAAGTTCGTGGTGTTTGTCTGCTGTCGGTGAGGTTTCTGCTAGATAAGTCAGCACCATCAGTAGAATCATTATTTAAGAGCCTCCTGAAGGCAGTTTCTGCGCCTCTTACTCAGTATTGTCTCTCCAGCTTAACCTTGTATCTGGGTCATAGTAGAAACACTTTGAAATGACTAAATGAACACATAAGTATTCACATCATTATGCTTGCAGAATTCTGTTTTTCTGGAGTCATTCCCTTTTTTTGCAACTTCCTTTGCTTTTTTTTTACTGAAGGATCTCAGACATCTGTTTACAGTTAAAATGTCTTAATCTCATAAGCACAAGCTCAAACAAACCTAATGCCAAAGGATCAAAAGGAAAAAAGTTTATAATTTCTTAGTAATCCAATGTGTGATTTTCCTCATGCCCAGTCTGATTATTTTCACATTATGAATATGTGTACAAATGACTGACTTTTGTTGCTGAAATTTAAGATACATAAGTATTGCTTAGTGTGATTACACTACATGCACACACACAAACTATATATATATATTATATATATTTATATATATATAATATATATATATTTATATATATATTTATATATATGTTTATTATTATTTGGTACTAGGAATCATGCTTGCCTTTTGCATGCCAGGCAGGTACTGTGCCACTGAGCTGCATCTGCTGCCCCAGATATGTATTACTGAGAATTCAGTAATTGCAATATAGTTGCTGTGTTCTGGTCTGGGGTTATATTTTAACAGTTGGAACCATTTCTTTATGTTTGTATTTGCTAAAATGCTGGATCAGGGGAAGATGTTGTATGTGATTGAGTTATTCCCCAGGCAGCTCAAATAGGAAAAGCATGATCATTAAAGTCAGAAACTTCAGAGGTGGAAGAAGAAAGGGCAAACAACACTAATTCATCAAGTTGAGCCAAGTACTGTTTGAATAAATACCATTCATGTCCTTTAGGACCTTATGTTGAGTGGAAGGTATAGGTAAATACATAGATACCATAGTTGGGGTGCTGTAAAAGCTTAGTGCCCCACTGAGCAGGGTCAGAAGTTCCAGTGTGCTTGTGATTCTCTATGCTTTTGTACATTCTCAGAATGATAATTTTGTCAAGGTTAACAGTGGCACTGCCATAGCCTTTCAGGTTGTGATCATGAAATCTTATGCTCACTTTCCTATGCTTTGAGTACAATGCTTTTACTCCTCTGCCAATGTGAAAAACATGGGACTTAAATCTTACTCTTTCAAAGCAATTAGAATGCCCTGTATTGATCAGGGTTTTCTTATAGTCCTGGGCTTCACAGGTAACCTAATCTTTGAATAATGTTTTAGGGATGGAGTTTTCTGGAACTGTTCTGGAAGCAGGCACAGATGTCAGCACAGTAAAAGAGGTAAATTAATTGAAATTGAGGGAATAAACGTGTGTGTAGCTATGAGTAATGTGCTAACTTCATTTTTACCCAAAAGGACTTGTTTCTCTTGTCCTTTGCTAGCAGATACCAAAGGGAAACTGAGATGGAAGGGAAAGAAACTAATTCTGAATTCAGGGGAGAGGAATCTCAGTGGAAGTTTCTGGCTTCATTAAACTCTTTATTATAATTAAAAGGCAACATCTTATTCTTTAGTTACTGAGTAGTTAGAGAATTCTGATGTCTGAGTTGCATGCAAAATAAGTTAATTCTGATTCATTATCTAAAATGTGCTCAGATGGGCCTAGAAACCTGGTGGCAGTATTGAGAAATTGCTATTTTATTTATTAAACATTAATTCTAGATATTAAAGCCAACCAGTGTCTTAAAGGATCAGAGATGTGCATTTCCTTTCATTGTTTGATTAATTCAGGAAGAGGTAAGTGCAATGCCATTCATTTGAACATAGCTTTTAATGCTGTTTTCCCTGTAGGGAGATAGAGTTATTGGTGTGAGTCACTTTAATGCTATGGCTGAAGAATGCATCACTGACCAAAAGGTATCCTCACCTCTCAATATTAATGATTGGAGATATTTTTTCTCCCTTGTTTTCCTTAATTTCCACTTTTCCCTCATTTGTTATTCTCCCCTTTCCTCCTTTTCCTTTGCATTTGTTTGGTCATGTCTTGTTTCTCAGCCAAACGGATCTTTTTAAAAAATCCTAAACCCCTTCCTTCTCTTTAATGGAGTGACAGCCACTGCACAGAGTTTTGTTTGTGTAGAGTACTTTAATGAAGAAGGGCACTTTGTGTTGGAGTGCCTGAGCAATTGGCTGGTTGTCCAGTTGGGCCATAGTTAGGTAGTTTTGGTAGAAAAACTGGTTTAGGGTATTGAGCTGAATGTAATGGGCTTGTCCTCCACACAAAGCTTATGAAAGAGATAGGCCTGGGAATGGAGCCAGCCAGGGTGGCTTTGTACATGAGGAGGATGTGAATGGTTCCCCCTAGTGGTGGATACCACGCAGACCTTCCCCAGTTTTATTGAGGTAAAACTTATATACCATATAATTCCCTGTTACAGTAACCTGTGGCATCTTCTGCATAAATTGCCTCCTTTTTTGGCCAGATGCCAGCCTTAGGGTTTTGAAATCTGACGCACCTAAGTCCTAAACTCTGCCGTGGCTTGCTTGGTCTTGACTTTCATTGGGCTTGATTACAAGCACATGTTTCCCATTTCAGAGTAGTTACCTGATCAAATCATATTTAATTGACCAGCCTTTGCAACCAGGTCCATAGATTTAATCCCTGAGCTACTGTTACCTGTTTCTATAGACCCTGTGGCAGGTTCCAGAGGCGCTCCCCCTGCGAGAAGCTGCTACCTTACCTGTAACATACGGCACTGCTATTTTAGCTCTGGAGCATCGGGCCCGTACCCAGCCTGGGTAAGACTTGTACACAACAGAGGATTAGGCAGTCCTTTTCCTGATGTTAGAGGTGTCCAACAAGATTTTTCTCTATACCTTCCTGTTCCCTTCAGCTCTTGTTTATTTTTCTTGAGGGAAGGAAAAAGAGCAGTAGCCTCTTTGAACAGGTGTCTGGTGACTATGGGGCACCCTTTTGTCTGAGATAGATGGGTAAACTATGAACTTGGCCGGTATAATTTTGGACAAAGAACTCTCTCAAACCTGGCTACCCTGGAGATCACTTCATGGGAAACCTTAAAATGACGGAGTTGGTTTACATATGGATTTAATGGAGGCCTGTGATACTTATCTCCGTGAGGCTTGGACAGTGTGCCAAGTAGGGTGTTTCCTACTCACAGGTGCTGAAATTTCCACTTTACCTGGGAAACTGCCCCGTGATCTTTTCAGAGAGCCAACTCTCAGAATTGCTTCCAGATGGTGGTTTTAATTCAGCTGTGGTTACATGACCAGCCCCCTTCTAAAGTTGGACAGTGTTTACTATGAAATAATTTTAGACACAGTGTCTGAAACATAAATTGGAATGATGCTCAAGGACAGGTTGCCCTTGCGGGAAGAGAGGGTCTCCCCAGAGAGAGAGGAATCATTTTTAATTTGGAAAGTCTTCAAAACTGGACCAAATTAGCACCAACCTACAAATCACATGTGTAAACCCCCTCTCAGGGCTAGAAAACAGATGTAAGTGGAGGTTTGAATGCAGGTATCTCTAGCATTGTTGCTTTAACACGTTCTAGTTCTATGGGGTTTCTGAAACCATAATACAGGGTGAGTTTTGTAGGTTTCTGAAGTAACGTTCCTCTTTCTCTGACACAGGGAAACTGTCTTAGTGACGGCAGCAGCTGGAGCCACAGGCCTTGCGGTGATAGATGTGGCAACAAATGTTCTTCAGGCTAAGGTATTTGTATGTTAGAGTCTCCCCTAAAAATACCTCCCTTTTCAGATATGGAGTATATTCAGTCATTTATTAAAAATTGTGTGCAGGGCACTGGAGGCTCAAGCACGGTCTTGTTGCCTGTTTGCTTCCAGACAAGTGAGGAGACCTAGCCGTATATCATTTGTCCTTTCAGTTGCTAGAACCTGGCAAGCACTGCCTCTCTCCATGGCTGCAGCAGATGCTATGAACTATCCCTCACTGGGATTCAGATTTAAACCCATATGTCATTTTTCTGTCCTCGGCCTAGGTCAGTCTCCTTCCCCACTATTTATATATGATATCATAGCACTCTGTGCTTCTCTTTCTTTGTACACATCTCACTGTCAGTTGCTCTCTTATTTCTTTCATTATTAGATTGCTGTCTCCCTCCTATGGGACTGTGAACCCATGGATGTAGGGAAAAGTGTCTGTGTAGCCCATCAATGTAGTTTTGCAATGTACCTTGCATGGTGTCTAGAACATTGTGGGGATATGAACTAATGAAGGAATGCATGAATGCAAGAATGAATCAGGTCTCTACAGAGTCATTTTCTCAGGCTATGGGTGTCAGAGAAAGAGGTCTTCGTGGAGAAGAGAGACATATCACATGATATCTGAAGGACTGGCAGCAGGTGAATCAAGAAGAGAGCAAAAGGCCATTTTAGCCATGGAAGGGCATGCTAGAAGCCAAGAAGTAGAGGCTGGCTCTGTGGATTCAGGAGATTGCAAATAGCATCTCTCGAGTGAGAGGTTGTAGGGAGTGGTGGAGGGTGACTCTAGAGAGACTCTAGAAATTTGAACACTTATTGGAGGGTGAGAAATTTGAACACTTATTGGAGGGTGTTGGAGGTTATTGAAAAATTTAAGTATGGAGATAACATGATCACCTTTGTGTTTTGAAAACTTCATTGGTTGCTGTGTGGATGAGGAGTAAGGTCAAAAGTAATAGAGACAGGAGGGCAGGCTCTTGGACTAGTCTCAACCAGGAGTTATGATACCCAAGGCAGGTACCAGGGACCTCCTCATGGAATATTAATACATTTCATGTATTACTGATACATGAAAGAGTTATGATACCCAAGGCATTGGGGTACCATAAGAGGTCCCGCTGTAGGAAAAAAATAAAGAATTTGGTGATGGTACCTATCCTACTTCTCAAAGGAATAAGACTTTAAAAGTCAGCCTGATGTTGGTTCATGTTCTGCCTCTGTCTCCAGCATCAGTTTCCTCATTTGTAAAATAATGATTCTTTTGCGGAGTGTGGGAATATTGAGATTGCACATGTGTTAGAGGGTATAGCAAGCAGCAAGAATCTCTTAAAAATCAATCCCATTATTAGACATTGAGTGGGAAGGAGTAAACTAGGTTGACATATGGAACTGCCATTTATTGAGATTGAGAACGCAGCAGAGAAAGGCGAGTTCAGTTTTGGACACATAGAATATGAGGTTCCTGTGGAGCTTGTGATTGGGATATTGAAGTGGTATCCAGGTACACTGGTTCAGAGATGGCTGGGGCGGGCTGGAATTTTCTCTCCTTTCTCACTTAAGGCTTCTTTGAGAATTCTAAGAGCAATGGTAGGTACCAGGGACCTCCTCATGGAATATTAATACATTTCATGTTAAAAGGGAGAACTTTGAGCTTCTCTTCCAGGAGAGACCATAATGGGCCTTATCGTTTAAAGCCATTGATTCTAACGTTTCTAGAGAGAGAAAGTTGTATCATTTGCTTCAAATAGTTCTGAGAAGTTAAATAAAAAGAAAAAATTGCTTCCATTCAGATATTAAATTAAACTAAACTCTTCTTTTGCAGTAAGAATGGTTTAAACAAAAGTAAATAAAATAAAAATAGTATTACCAGGCTGGAGGGTTAGCTCAGTGGTTCCAGTGCTTGCCTTGCAAGTGCAAGGTCCTGAGTTCAATCCCTGGTAACCACATACAGTGCTGGGCATGGAGACTCATGCCCACCAGCCATCAATACCACATACCACAGTGCCGGGCGTGGTGGCTCACGCCTGTAATCCCAGCACTCGGGAGGCAGAGGCAGGAGGATTGCTGAGTTCAAGACTTGCCTGAGTTCAAGACTTGCCTGAGCTACATAGTGAGCTCAGAGCCAGCTTGAACTACAAAGCGAGACCCTGTCTCAAAAAAAAAAAAAAAAATTACCTATTCAGGATAGGTCATTTTGATAACACCTTGTATCCATAGCATTCTGTACTGCCACCACAGCAATTCTCTTAACCTTGATCCTCCAGAGAGATGTAATGTTTTTATGATCCCTGTTTCACAGATCAAGAAAGTGAGGCATCAACAGAGAAAATAATTCTGTGCAGGTCTCACCACGACTTGGTGAGACTCTCAGAGTGAAGATCAGGTGTCTGACCCTGGTCTCTTGTCTACTCACTCTGGCCCTGTGTGCAAATAGCTGTTGGTGAACTGTGCTATTTTGAGGGGTTCATCAGGGAATCTTTGAAAGTAGCATTTAGTTACAGGTGAGTTTGGAATCCTTTACAAACATTGACATTTCTGGTGTGTTTGAGTGCAGGTTCCGAGCATCGCCTTGGGGCCAGTGCTGGGCTGGTGGGTGTTAATCACTGATGAAGCACCTCCAGGTGATGCTTGAGTGCTTGCAGCTTTTGCGGAGACTTCTAAACCCCGGACTTCCCTGTAGTTGGCCTGCAGCCATCTATGTTGGGCCTTAGGCACAGACCTTAGGGTGATGGACTGGAAAAGCATGGGTTTTGGAGTAAGGCAGCACTGGGTTTGAATAGTTGTTCTACCACCTACTACCGGAATGACTGTAACTTGATTGCTTAACCTCCCTGAGTCTATCTCTGCCTATAGAATGGGAGTAATTATACCTCCACCATAATGTTCTTCTGAGATTAAAATAGAAGAAATGATTGCACATGTGTAACAATAGATGCAATTTATCTAACACTTTGTTTTCCAAGTGCTTTATGCACAGTGTTCTGTTTAGTTTTTAAAATAAGTCTGACTTTACTGATGATATAACCGAGACTCCAGAAGCTGACAAGCAGCACAGAGCTGAAGTGCATAGACTCTGCAGTTGGATTGCCTGGGTTTGGATCTCAGCTCCACCTCCTGTGAGCTGTTACCTTCCTTGAACACATTGCTTAACTTCTTTGGCCTTAGTTTTTTTATAATAGGGATAATAACAATGTGTAGTTTATTGGGCTATTATTTAATAAGTTGTTAACATATATAAAACATTTAGAATAGTGCCTGGTGAATAGGAAAACAATATGTTGGTTCTTAACTAAGGAATTTGTCGAAGATAACTCAGCCAGTAAGTGGCAGTGCCAGGATTTGAAACAAAGTCTGTTTAACGAGATCTTTGTACAGAATTATATTCTCTGGGATGTCTTTTCTGGTCCTAATAGATCTAGGTTGGGTATTGATCCTGTTTGTACTTGTGGAGCTTTCTTGTCTTCCCCGAGACACTGCTGGGTCTTGTTTTCTTGACTCTAAGCCTAATGTCCAGCTTGTATCTTTTCTTCTTGACTGACAGAGGGTACTCAGTAAGTGGCACTTTTGCACTGTCTCTTGAATTATCTCCTAGTTAGACCAGTTGAAGTTCAGGGAATCTTATAGGCAGTGCGGGATCAGCGGGATGGCCTGATGTGCGGGATTGAGGCTGATCCTTGGGCCACAAACTCATATTGGTTCCTCCAGTTGCCCTTTGGCTGGTGCTTAAGTAGGTGGGACAACCCCCTCTTGGAATCTGCCCTCACCTTAAGAGACCTTGTGGTCTTTGCTCAGGTGATAGCCGCAGCTGGAAGTGATGAGAAGTGCAGTCTGGCCATGCAGAGGGGCGCACAGTTTAGCGTGAACTACAGTCGGGGCGGCCTGAAGGAGGCGGTGCAGCAGCTGGTGGGCAGCAGCGGAGTGAACGTGGCCGTGGACATGGTGGGAGGAGACGTCTTCCTGGAGGCTCTCCGCAGGTGTGTGCGGTGGTCTGTCCGTGGTGGGCTCGGGTTGGGGCATCTCCTAACCTGTCTGCAGCCAGCCCTGTCTTCCTCCGGGCCTTGCCTTTCTGTCATCTCTGCTGTTCATGTCTCTTGTCAGCATCAGTACCAACGAGAATAGCTGAGTGGGCGTGTGACAAGGAATAGAAGCAGAGAAAATCAGGAAATGCTTAAATATAGCAAAAACAAAATATCCAACTGGAAAATATCCAAAAAGTGACTACAGACTCTAGTTGGCAATGGCAAGCGCTTTAGAAATTAGATGCATTAAATTCAGCTTTGCCGGCCTCCACTAACTGCTTTATATACACGGGATGTGGGGGCTTCTTGAGATCATCAGTCAGGTGTTAAAGTTACTGAGGTGGGAGTTCCTCTTTCCCCAGTTCACCCCACCAAGGTACAGGGCTCTTCTGATTTTACTGGTTTCTGAAGTGGCCAGCACTGTATTTCGTGACTTGTTTTAAAAAATATATCACTGGAGATTTCGTGGGATGGTTGGATCATACCAGTTCCCCTTGTGTTTTCTACCAGGGGTTTTGGAGTCCTCTGAGAGTACTGATGTCGTTTCTCATGTCCTGCTGGCAAGCACCATTTTGTGGCTTAAAGCAGAAGAAAGTGAAGCAGAGAGGGCAGCCTCCGGCAGGGGGATGCAGTTGGTCCTGTATCCCCCAAGCAGGAAGCCAGGCAGGTGCTGTTTGTCCATCACTGTACAGTGCTGGCACCGTGCTTAGAGGAGCAAGTGAAAGATTGAACAGACTGAATGAACTTACCCTCCTCTTGCTTTCCTTTTATGCCTTCTGCATCAATGATGTTTTGACAGTAGCTTCTCATTTGCCTTCAGAAGAAGAAAAGGGAAAAAAAATCAAACGATTTTGCATCTATATTAAAGATGTTTATAAAAGTTGTTTTTAGGGCTGGGGATTTAGCTCAGTGGTTCCTGTGTCTGCTTTGCAAGCTCAAGGTCCTGAGTTCAATTCCTGGTAAACACACACCACAGTGCTGGGCGTGGTGACTTATGCCTGTAATCCCAGCATTAGGGAGGCAGAGGCAGGAGGATTGCTGTGAGTTCGAGGCTTGCCTGGGCTACATAGTGAGTTCAGGGCCAGTCTGAACTACAAAGTGAGATCTTGTCCACCCCCCCACAAAAGTTGTTTTTATAACTCACTGCATAATGTGCACTGTGTGTTAGTTATGATGAGCTGTAGAAACTTGTGAATTTTTGTAGGTAATTCACGATTCCCTAAAGAAATATCAAAATTTAAAGGAGTTTTTAAGTCTGTAGAAAGCTGTGATCCCTCACCCCAGTATCTGTCTCTTTATTTTTTTGCTGCTGGAGTTTAAAATCTTCAAACTCAGTTGTCTAGCTGTAAAAAGCATGCAGTGATACTTGTTTATATCCAATTTCATTCCATAAGCTCCTTGATTCTAAAATGGGTCCTCTTATAAAACTGGCTGGTTCTCCTGTTGCCCTAATACTTTGTTCATGGTGTACTTTAAAAGTTTTTCCCCAAGGAACTCAATAGAGTAAAGAATGGCTTACTTTCCCAGTTTTAAAGTCAATCGCAGTTTCCAACTGTTAAGTTTCATACATGTTGAGTTTTAAAAATAACTATGGAAAAGATATAAAACCTACAATGTATTAACTACTTGGAGGTCCGCAATGAGGGCCATTAAGTATCCTCACAAGGCTGTGTAACTGTCCCCAAGAAAGACTCTTTACTCATTAAATCGTCACTGCTTCTTCCCCCTTCTCCCAGCCCTTGGTAATCTACTTTCTTTCTTTGTGAATTAATATAAAGAGATCTTTATTTTTTTTCCTTTTTATTGTGGTTAAATCATATAAAATTAGATTTACCACTGCAACCTCTTCTATGTGTATAGTTGAGTATGTTAAGCAAATTCACATTGTTGGGTAATAGATCTTCAAAACTTTACATCTGGCAAATCTGAAACCCTGTACCCATTAATAAACAACTCCTTTCACCCCTGGGAGGCACCATCCTACTTTCTGGTTCTATGAATTGACACTGTAAATACTGTGTATGAATGGAATCAGATAGTATTTTTCTTTCTGTGTCTGCTTATTTTATTTAGCATGGTGGCCTACAGGATATCCAAGTTCTGGCATGTGATGTGATCTCCTTTCTCGTTAAGGCTGCAGAGTAGCAGCCCACTATATGTGTAGATGCATTTCCTGTATCTGTTCACTCATTGAGGTTCACCTAGTTTGTTCTTCCCTTTTGGCTGTTTTCATTAATGCTGCTGTGAATATAGTAGAAATGAAAATATTCACATTTGGAAGATCCTCTATACTGTTTTCCACAGCATTTGCACCAACAGTGGAGCAGGGCTTCAGTTTCTTATAGCCTTGCCTTCACTTATTATTTTCTGCATTTTTAAAATAGTAGTCATCCTCGCAAGTTTGAATGTCCACTGTGTCTTATAATTTCTTTGCTTTTCTTCTTGCCTCGCAGCCTGTCATGGGAGGGCAGGATTGTGGTGTTGGGGTTTGCTGGAGGAAACATTGCTTCTGTGCCTGCAAATTTACTGCTCCTGAAGAACATCTCTGCCCTGGGCCTGTACTGGGGTCGGTACCAGCTGCAGAACTTTGCCCTCTTCTCCAAGAGCCTGCACTCAGCACTTCAGTACTACTGCCAGGGGCGCATCCAGCCGCATGTTGGAAAAGTGTTTAAATTGGAGGAGGTGAGATTAAGTTTAAGAAATGTGATACAGAGAAAGCCAGGAGATAATCTGTGCCAAACTCCTAGCTCATTTATTCCCAGATACATTATAAGTCCTCCCTTTATTAACTGAAAATGGAACCCCACATAACGGGTCGTGCAAGTTTAGAATTATGGGGTTTCTGGTGCTCTTTGGGCTGTCTGGAACTTGACTCAGGCCTGGTGGGAAAGCCAGTTTTGTGGCCTCTGTATCACTAGTATCTCAAGTAGAGGGATATCATGGTACTTTAGAAAATAATTGACACATGTTGATATGAACTTTGAACTCTGTAACATTCAAGCCTAAGAAGGAAAGGCTTGACTTGACCTTTGATTTTCAAATATAGACTCTTTGAAGTACAACCAGATGATCTAAGCTGAGGTTCTGTGAGCAGAATGCTAAATCATGCCTGGCATCATGAGACTATAATTCATCCATTAGTCACTGTAGTTAATTTTGTTGGCTATTCAGTCCCTTTTTTTCATTCCTCCACAGTCTCATTAATGTGGCTTAAACTTCCTCCAAGTGTAATTGTGTGCATGCATATGCAGTGGAGCTGTAAATGTGGGTCTTTAGGCATTCATTGTGAATTTTTTATTATTATTTTTGGCTTAATTTCTTTTAATGTTCAAAAAACCGTTTTGGTAGCTGTAGATGGAAGCAGTATTTTGTTTAGATGCAGATTAGTGGAGCTCAAGCTGTCTGTGCCAGACTTCAGTGCCTACCAGCCTTCCATTTTTATGTTTTGTTTTTTTTTTTGTGATGAGGCACAACCTTTTCAGGCACATTTATTTCTTTTTTATCTTTCTTGTTAGTGTCAGTCAGGAAGACAGTGTGCCTTGCTGAAAAGAACATGATTGGTTGTTAGAAAACTGGCCAGTTTCTAGTTCCAGCTTTGTCCCTTTGGCCTATAGTTTTGTGGACATCCCTTCACTCTCCTGACCTTTGGTTTCCATCTCTAGAAGTAAGAGGTAGGACATTCTGGGTGGCTTTTGGATCATGCTTTAGGAGCCACAGCACAGATGTGGGTGGGCTGGGATAGATTGGTGCTGCCTGGGCTGGGCTTTGAGATCACATCTTCGCTATGCCCTGAAGAGCATACTTTTTTACTTTTCTGGTCAGAGTTTTCCTTTAAGAAAAGATTTATGGCTTAAATGCTATACCTGCAAGCCACTTGTTCGTATCTAGGACACATCCTCTCCTGTAGCTTTTATCATCGCATGACTTCTAAGGAGAGGTTTTCTTTGCCTGAGGCTATAGCTGTCTGTAGAGGAAAAGGAGGGTTAGGCAGCACAGGAGTAGTTTGACCCGTCCTTTCTCTGCCGTGAGGTGTTCTTGGTGCTGCTCAGTCCTTGTCTTAGTCACTTTCTCTCTGTTGAGACATAGTACCTGATACTGACAACCTGAAAGAGAAAAGTTGATTTTGTCTCATAGTTTGTAGAGATTTCAATCCTAGTTGGCTGGCTCCAAGGCAGAGGGCATGGCACAAGAGAATTGCTCCTGGTATGGCAGGTGGGCAGGGAGGGAGGAAGGAGAGAGAGAGGTGGGGGGGAGGGAGAGAGAGGGAGAGGGAGAGAGGGAGACAGGGAGGGAGAGGAAGAGGGAGAGGGGAAGAGAAAGAAGGAGAGGGAGAGAGAGGGAGAGAGGGAGAGGGAGAGAGGGAAGGAGATAGACCCTTCTAGGCCACACTCCCAGTGACTCTCCTCCTAGACCACAGTTCACCTCCCAGCATCACATTTATCTATGAACTCATCAGTGAATTAATAAACAGATGAATATCACACCTCCAGGATCCATTCACCTCCGAAAGCCCCACCTATGAGTGCATGATGGTTTGTGGAGACGTCTAAGTAGAAACCACAACAGGCGTGAAAACAAGGCAGAGTGGGATTATTGCTGCAGTGTCCACATGGAAGCCCTCTCTCCTATAAAACATGAGTTCATTGTGTAATTACTAACCTCTTGTCAGCTCCCCTTTGCCCCAGTGCTTTCTGTGGGGCTCTGCTATGGGATTCTGATTGTTGTTCCTACTCTGCTGACTTTGGTGTTAGCAAGTGGCGTTCAGAGCCAAGCTTCTTATCTGTTTCAAATATCTCTTTTGCATGCCACCTATTTACTGTCTTCTCCTTCTGTTTCTTTCAGTGTGCAAACTACTTACAGGAATAACAGTGTGCTACGTACTTTACATGTGTATCTCACGTAACCTTCAGAAAACTCTTGAGTAATGAAGCATTTTTATGGCATTTTACAGATGAAGAAATCAGACTTAGTTTGATTAGAAGCTGCCTAATGGCCTGTAGTAAGCATTGGAGCTGGAGGCCTGGCCGGTCTCATACCAGAATCTAGCTCCTCCTGGCCATGCCAAACTCTCCTCCAACCAAGAAGTTACTTCTTACAAAGCTCATTGTATAGTATGTGCTTTTTCCATTTACCACAGAATTATCTACATGAAAGAACTATCTTGTGATTAAAATGACGTAGACTCTTCTGTTTTTGTGAAAAATACCAGAATCCATGTATTTTGTTCTTCTAAAATAAATGTGGCTGAATGAATATATAATTAATTTCATTGAAATGTAAAGCCTAGGTAATATTTTTTAAGTAAATTAGTTAACATACTAGAAAAATTATTTATCAGAACAGTTTGTGCTGAACAAACTGTTCAAATAAATAAATAAATAAATAAATAAATAAATAAATAAATATCAATAGAAACACTGGTGCTCCTTAGCTTGTATTTTCTACTGAATATGTGATATGACAGATTTGATCTTGATAGTTCTTATTAATATGACCCCAATCTTTGCACTATGGCATTTTTAGTAGGCTAAACGCACCCTGGACTTCCATAGCACTGTCTCTCAGTGCCTCGTAATTACATGTTCAATGCCCAACTTTCCCACGCTGCACCATGCAGGCAGGAACCATGTAATATTCACACCTGTATTGCCAGATGCTGGCACGTGTGCACATATCTGTTGAGTGACTGATGAAGGATGAAGGGCTCTGAGGTCAGAACACCAGAGTTTAATGCTGGCTGTGGGGGAATTATATGTCTTTATGCCTTGGTCTTCATCTCCAATGGGGCAGTGATTTATCCTGCCTCCTAGGGTGGGTATAAGGATTAAATAAGAGTATGTGTTAAATGACATACGTTAGTGATTTTTAACACATCATATATCATTATTGTAATGTTCAGAACTGAGCTTTTCCTGTCTCTTTGAACTATTGCATTTTTTACATTGATGTCTTAGATGGCAGAATTAGAATGGTGGTCTGTAGATTTTGAATTTTAACTACAGTTGATTGTTTTCTGAAGGGTCCATGCTGTGATGAGTGGGTCATGAACTGGCCCTGTGATACCTGTTCAGAAGATGACATTTTCAGATGTGCAGAGTTTCTTTTCTGTATGAAGCTGCCTGTACTCATCTTGATGTGACACAGGACTCAAGTCTCACAGATCTGAACTTGTTTATTATATAATGATTGGGTGAAATCACCACACAAACAGATTTAGTGGCTAGAAATGGTTTGCTTCAAGTTTCCTCTGCGTATCTGTGTAGTATCCTCAAAAAATAAATTACTCTTTCTGTTCAAATGGTATATTAATGATAGCCCCCTTTCCAGACCCAGTTTGTGGAATTCCTGGCCTGTCCTGCCCAGGACCTGGCCACTTGGCTGCTTGTCACCCTTCTCTGAGGGTGGCTTCTGCAGCAGACCCCTGTTCCCTGGCTCATCTCCTTCACCCTGCCTGCCTCCTGCTTTCCTGAGGTGGGGCTGATCTTAGGGGCAGGACTTTGTTGGGGTCAGGCAGGAACAGAGGTTTGATTAGAATGAATTGTTGAAGCCTCTAGCTTCTCTAGAAACTGTAGGGGGTGCTGGGTAAGGTAGTCTGGAAATGTGGGGCACTCACCACCTTAGCAAGCTTTGATGAGTGAATAACAGGCGATTATGTCACTCATCTGTCCCTTCCTACTTGGCTGTATCAGATGACCTCTTGGTAGAGATCATGGGTAAACGACAGCCAGTGGCATGTCCCTCAGAAGCTACACCAGTTTGAGTCAGTCACATGACACCTGTAGTTTCTATCTCTCTTTCCTTGACCATTTCTCCTCCCTCTTGCTTCCTGGATATGACAACTCTAATGGCCCTAATGAAGCGTTGGGGTATATACATTTTGGTTGGGCTTCATTTTCTGTAGAACCCAAACTGATACTTAACTTCAAATATTTATTTTTTAATTTTAAGTATTTTTTTCCTGTTACCAGGGATTGAATTTAGGACCTTGGGCTTGTGAGGCAGGCACAGCACCAATGAGTTAACTCCTTGGCCCTCAGAGATTTATTGTTGTGTTGAGAATACATTGCTTGACTTCTTTTCAAGTCAAATCTACTGACATATGATTTATGTATTGTAAAACTCACTCTTTAGATGTATAATTCTGTTTCTTTCTTGCTGGCTAGCCTCCCATCCCCCTGCTAGCCTCCCTCTCCACTCTGTGGTGTTAAGGATTTTCCTAAGGCTTTGCCCATGGGTGTCCTGTACCACTGAGCTACATTCCTAGCTTTGGCTTTTGTTTTTTTGAAACTGTGTTGCTCAGTCTGGCCTTCAGTTCATGGGTTCAAGCTGTCCTGTTGCAGCCTCCTCTGTAGCTGAGACTGCAGGCAAGTGCTACCCTCCTTAACCAGTTCTCTGAGTTTTGATAAAGGAATACAGACATATACTCATCTACCACAATCAAGATATGAAGTTATTTCTGTCATTCCAGAAGATTCCTGAGTGCCCACTTCTAACCAGTCTCCTTTTCTTATGCCACAACCCTTGGCAATCACTGATTGGCTTTTTCTTCCGGCAGTTTTGCCCGTTTCAGAGTGCCATATAAGTGAACCAGCCTTGTGAGTCTAGCTTCTTTTACTTTGCATAATGCTTCTGAGGTTCATCCAGGTTGTCGAATGTGTCAATATTTGCTTCCTTTTTATTGGTGAATAGTACTTTCCTTGTATAGGCTTGCCATAATGCCATTGTGGATTCTTACCACCAACGTCTGATGGTGCTAGGTTATGCATCTGTCAGAATTTAGTAATGTCAGTTGTTTTATTTAAATTAGCCATTCTGTTAGGTTTGCAGTGATGTCTGATTGGGGATTTAATTTGGATTCCCCCAATGAACAGGCACCTTTGTATGCTTGTTTGCCATCTATACCTATTTTTTCATGAAATGTGTTGAGTTTTAAATGAAGATACAGATTTCCTTGTATCAAAATAATGATCTGATTAATATAATTCAGCTATATCAGGCAATCGTTAATAAAGGATTTTACCTTTTGTAAATATAGTAATCCATTCAGTCTCAGATATATTCATGAATTTATTTTATTCACTAAAACATTCACTGAGTGCATTCTGTATGCCAGTCAATAAAAAGTAGAACTTCGTTCAGTCGTCAAGGAGTTTATATTTTGGCTGAAAAGACTTCAGGATAGTCTGATAGGCAAAGAGCCAATTTCTAATGGGGAGCATGAATCAGCATGATATATTTAGGAAACTATAATTACTTTGATTATTCCTGCTTGATGAGCTAATTAAAAATTCCAATAGCAGAACTTTCACATCCTAAAACAAAAGCTATATTTTTGTTACCCAATCACAACCCATTACAGAACTGATGTATTTCCACCTACTGTGCTTTTTTCCCTTCCCAGAGGTACTAGGAATTGAGCCCCGGGTCTCAGGTAGGCTAAACAAATCCATGAGCAATATCCCTAGCTTTAAAAGTAATATCCTTTTCCTGCCTCAAACTCCAGGTTACATTTCTCTAGAGACAAAATTTAATTATGGCTTCATCCATCTGAAGGCAGAGAACAGGGTGCTGTATCTCGGCATCAGTGTGGCGCAACCTCCCTCTCTCTAATGCAGCTTGTAGAATACAGGAGAAGAGGGTCTCTGGGACTCCGAAGTAGTTCTCCAAAGACTTATTGAAAGCCATGCACTTTACTCTTTAGTCTCTCCCCCAGAGCCTTGTTGCTCTTACTAAACTTCCAGTCCTTCACACCACTGGTTCTCTGTTTTCCCAGCTCAAACAGAAGCCACCAGGTAAAAAGGGACAGGGTTATTTTTAGAAGCAGTACAATCACAACAGGAGTGGCAACTGGACATAGAGAGGTGACAGAGCAAGAGAAAAACAAAAAGTCAAAAAAACTGGATGTTGAAAGAGTCTCAAGATGTGGAGCAGAAAATATGCTTTCTTCATAATAATATCATTTAAGGAAGTCCAGTAAATATGTGATGTTGATGAAGATTTATATGCAGCATAGTTAAAAATAGGCTTTAGCCCTGGAAGGAATGACTTTCTTTTCATGTTATCATTTATTTGTGGATATCCTTCATTTCCCTAAGGTGTGAGGTGAAAAAGTATCACTCTCTTGAATAATACTTAGTGTTTTCTATTGTTGGGCTATGACAAATCTCTGGGAATAAGTGACTTCTAGCTGACAGGGACAGTGATACAGCTGTGAATCACTTGGAGATAATCGATGGGTATTAGTGCTTCACACTTCTGTCTCAGACCCCTTCTACCTCCGCAGATTGTCTAAATTTCCTTAGGTGAAAAGATCTCTGTAAGGCAAAGAGCCCTACAAAATGGATGTTTTTGAAAATAGGATTTTATGCTGCAGTGAGAGTGCTGTGATTGATGTATTTCTCTGCTTCTATTTCTTTATTTCTTGTTGCCTTTTGGGGGGATTTCGGATCCGAAGCATGACCCTTATTTCAGAGCACCTTCTCCATGTTGGCTGTGCCAGGCCACCTTTTGTTTCTACACTTGGGTAGTTATGAATGTCACAGGTATTCCTGGTCAGCCTCACTGCTACCCCTCCTCACTCTTTTCCTCTTTTCTGAGCCAGCTACCAATATGTCTGTGACATGTTCAGTATTTATCTTCGGATTTAGATTTCCTTGCAAAACTCAGAGTTATTTTGTGTGTTAATCTGTTTTTAAGTTAAAAATTGGTGGTATGTTCTTGACCTTGCTGTTGCTTAATTCTTCACTCAGTTCTGCTTTTAAAGATCTGTGCCACTCTTCCTGTAGCTACTTGACTGCCTCCCACCAGTGCCCAGTACTACATGATGCACATCTACCATAGTTTATAAACCTGTTCCCTGTTGGTCACATTTGAAGTTGCCTTGATTCTGTTACCAGCATGATTAGTATAGTAATAAACATCCTTCTTAGGGGCTTGTGCAAATGTTGCTTTGGGGGAGTAGAATAGCAGGGCCATAATATATGTGCAGACTGCTTTGATTACCAGTTGCTCTCCAGGTTGACCTGATCAATTTATGTCCCTAGCAGCAATGCACAAGAATTCTTATTTGCTACTCTGACAAGTAAACAAAGGCCAACTTTCTGATATTTTTCTGAAATGATAAGGCATAAATTGGCATTTTATTACTCTAATTTGAATTTCCCTGATCTCTCATGGAGTTAAACTGCTTTTTACATGTTTTCTAGCTGGCTGGGAGCGTAGCTCAGAGAGAGAGAGAGCACCTGCTAGCTTGTGAGAGGCCCCGGGTTCCATCCTCAGTACTAAAATTAATTTAATGTACAGATATATTTTTGGTAGCCATTGAGGTTCCAGTGATTTCAATAATAATTTAATCCTCCTTATTAAGTTTTCTACTTGGGTCCTCTCCTTTCTTTTTTTTTTTTTTTTTTGAGACAGGGTCTCGCTTTGTAGTTCAGGCTGGCCCTGAGCTCACTTACGGAGCCCAGGCAAGCCGCTGCGAACTCAGCAATCCTCTTGTCTCTGCCTCCCGAGTGCTGGGATTACAGGCGTGAGCCACCACGCCCGGCATTGTGGTATGCGGTGTTGATTGTTGGTGGGCATGAGTCTCAATGCCCAGCATTATATGTGGTTGCCGGGGATCGAACTCAGGACCTTGTGCTTGCGAGGCAGGCGCCGCAACCACTGAGCTAACCCTCTGGCCCTCTCCTTTCTTATTAATTTGCACAAGTTTCTTGTGTAATCTGTGCTCTTCAAACTTTGAGGTGCGTACAAAGCTCCTGGTCTTTCAAGTTTCAGATTTCAGTGAGGTTAGGGGCTCAAGATCATGCATATCTAATCAGCTCCTGATGTTGCAGAAGCGTGTGGTCTTTTGAGTAGGCAGGTTGTGGTTAGAGACTGCAAGAAATGTCTCTGCCAACTTTGTCGCATGAGTGCTAGTTTTTCTACGTC
>PVIC010010003.1:0-44340 GCA_004025085.1 Thryonomys swinderianus
TGAAGACAAAGAGGCACTTCAACTTCGTGTTCGATTGTAAAAACTCAGAATAGTGTTTTTTAAAAAGGAATCCTGCCAGAGAATGATGCAGCAAAACCTCCGTTTGGGCTTCTGAGTGCTTACTACCTCCCAGCCATAGGACTAAGAATGTTACCAAAGTAATCTCACTTCAACCAGGGATGCAGGCAGTGGATATTACCCATATTAAAACAAGGAAATGGAGATAGAAGAGTTGCATTTTCCCATGCTGCAGCCATGACTTGCTCCCACTGGGTACGTGGTGGACATTACAAGTGAAATAATGAAGGAGAGAAAACTGCTGATCATCACTCCTACCCCTGGTGTTTACAACTAGACAGTGTCTGAAGTCCTGCCTCTGCACAGTGATACCCACAGTAACAGTAAAAAGGAATATCTAATTTTTCCAAGATCATACAGTAGAATTTGGTTCAAACCCATGTACACTAGTTTTACTGCAGATGAGAAACTACAAAGGTTTGGCCAAGCTGGTCAGGGCTAGTCAAAGATAAATGGACATTATGAGTATAAAAAATATTGTCTGCAATGTACAGAAATACAAAGTATTAAAAAAAATCTAAGTTTGGGCTGGAGATATAGCTCAGTGGTTCCAGCACCTGCCAGCAAGCACAAGGTCCCTGGTTCGATTCCTGGTAACCACATACAGCAATACAGGATATGATGACTCACACCCACCAGCAATCAGTACCACATATCACAGTACCAGGCATGGTGGTTCATGTCTGTAATTCCAGCACTCAGGAGGCAGAGGCAGGAGGATTTCTGAGTTTGAGGCTTGCCTGGGCTGCATAGTGAGCTAAGGGCCAGCCTGAACTACAAAGCAAGACCCTGCCTCAAAAAAATTTTTAAAAAATGAATTTAAGTGAGCTAACCAAACTTCCATGCTATGATGTGATATAACACAATATTATAAAGTATTCTTGCTCCACAAAGAATTGGAATCTAGCCAAGCCTCTATCACATGTGACTGCTTTAGTGAAAATCCATATATAGAAAAACAAATGGCACAGTTACAATATATCAGCTAGATTGAGAATGTAGGATCAACATTTAATCAAAAATTATGGCATAGAAAAAAAAGAGAAAGGAACTGTCACAGAGTAAGTGACTGAAGTGACAGAATAATAAAATATAGCATGTGCACTCCTGATGTGAATAAATCATAGAAAAATAACATCTGATACAGTGGGAAAATTGAGTAAGGACTGGGTATTAGATGAAACAGAATTATTAACTTTAGAGTTGGTGTTAGAAGAGAATCATGCAACAAAGACAACCAAAGGTTGTATTACAAATAAGCACTGAAAGATGGAAATATAGAAGGCATCACATCTGGAATGGGCAATGTGCTAATAACTGCAGGTGGGTGAAGGCACACGGGGTTCATTGTGTTATCCTTTATTTCATCATATTTGTTTTAAATTTTCCCCTAGAAAAAGCTTTTAAAACTGCATAGTACTGAAGAAAGACATTCTAAAATCAATGGCCTAAGAAGGTAACTGTAAATAGAAGTAAAGGCCAAAGGAAATGGTTTAATTAGTGATAAAAGATAAAAAGGGATGAGTGTTGGGTGTTTGGTCTGAAATGACTGACAAATATAAAGCTTCCTCACCAAACATATGGAATGAAGACAGCAGCAGCAGCCGCAATATTCAAAATGAATATATTCCAAGGAAACTCTAAAATGAGTAATTTGTAGATGACACAAATAAAGACAGAACATGAGAAATCAGGGTATAAAACTAATGTGAACAGTTATGAGTACCTTCATAGGCAGTAGTCAGTAAGGTACAACTTATCATACCATACAGCCAATGAAAATCACAAGTAGACTGATGACTAACTACAATAAAACTCTTAATTTTAAGAAACTTATGATTAAAAAAAAGGTGATGCCTTGGGATATTCCTGCTTCATGCATGTGTAAAACAGAAGAGCAGCAGGGAAGGAGAAAGGGCACACAAGACAACAGGACTTCAGAATTGGGATTTGGGGTTCTGATCATCCTTATTCATCTCTTTTCCTTGGAAATCATGATCTTCAGATATTCCCAACAGATTTAAAGAGTTAACTGAATTCAAATTCTTCAAAACCTGGTGCTTCCTCTAAGACACATATCGTTCTCAATTAAACAAAAGATGAAATTCATCAAGATAAAGCAACCACCTTCTAACAATTCTTGGTTAAGAGGAATCAAAGCATAAGTTCCTTTTCTAGAAGCATGGGGACTATGTTTCAAGACACTAAGAGGCTAAGAAATGAGAGGGATCAACTGACAGTCCAAATAAAGCAGAGCACCCAGGATCACTTCAAGCATCCATCTCCAGACACATGTAATACCCACAATTCCAACCTTTACCGGGATGTTCCAGAAGTTATTATCACAAAGGTCCGATTTTGTCCTGGCCATCAACATCCAGACTATAAAGTTGACATTTTTATATTCTACTCTCTCCACATTGAAACCTAAATTGGAAAGATGGAAAAAACTTTTTCAATATGATTTTTTGCTGTTCAATTCAAGGTCATTTCAACCAACATAGTATTTTTCAATTTGGAAAGCAGTGTGCTTCTCAAAGATCTATGGCTTCCAAAAGAATGTGCTAGTTTATTCTGCCAGTCATCATGCTTGGTATCTTAAACCGCCTCTGCCTTCCAATTTCGAACAATTCATCATGCCTCTGTCTCAGCAAAAGACTTTACAGAATACTTCAAAGAAAAGAGAAGCCATGCATGGAACAGACTTCCACTTCCACCACATGCTGTAAAACCTTAGCTATATCTTTACCCACATTTTTCTTTCACCTTGGAATGTGGATGGGGACAACGAACTATGCCAATTTCCTCCATCTATGAGCCGGACCCAATACACCTTGATTGTCCAGAATCTTTTATTATTGTTATCATGTCCTCCATTCAAATATCTCCAAAATTTTCTCAGGATGCCTGTCTTTCAAATTACAAATTTAAAAAAATCCCTTCCCTGATTCCACATCTTCACCTGCTATCATCCTCTTTTATTTTTATTAGTACATTTTTGCAGTACATGTTTATATTTGTGTGGATTTGATACATGTACACATCTTAATTCCTTTTCTCAATCCCTTTACCATTCCTTCCCTCCTCTCTTTATCCTTTGAGGAGGATTTATCTCCCTATTTTCAATTATCTATCTTTATTTTGCTCTTTATTTATGTACTTGGTTTCTCATAAAAGAAATCAGGCAATATTTAAGCCTGTGTGTCTGATTACTGCACTTAATATTATGATCTGAAATGTACCATTTCCTACAAATGACACAAGTTTATCCTTATATATGGCCAGGTAGTATTCCAGTGTGTGTAAATTCTTTTCTTTTCTTTTCTTTTTTTTTTTTTTTTTTTTTTTTTTTTTTTTTTTTTTTTTTTTTTGAGACAGGATCTCACTTTGTAGTTCAGGCTGTTCCTGAGCTCACTATGTAGCCTAGGAACTCACAGCAATCCTCCTGCCTCTGTTTCCTGAGTGCTGGAATTACAGGCGTGAGCTACCATGCCTGGCACTGTAGTATGTGGTTTCCAGGATTGTACTCAGGAACTTATGCTTGCAAGGCCAATGCCGGAAACCCTGAGCTAAATCTCCAGCCCTTTTTTCTTTAGCCACTGATCTGTTAATGGGTATACAGGCTGCTTCCAAGATTTAGCAGCTATGAATTGCACAGCTATAAACTTGGATATGCATCACTGTTATATGACATATTTAACATCTTTAGGAAGATAACCTAGAAGAGAAACAGTTTGGCCAAATGGAATTCCTAGTTTTAATTTGTGTGTGTGTATGTGTGTGTGTGTGTGTGTGGTACCAGAGAGGGAAATCAGCCCCTTGTACTTCCAAAGTAGGCGTGGTACCACTTGAGTGAAATCCCTGGACTCCTAGTTTTAATTTTTTGAGGAATATCCATAGTACTTGTTCTGAAGCATGACCACTAGGGAGATTTTTCAGACAGACCACCAACCACACCAGAGTAGGAAATCAGCTTTATTGCCAGCAGATTCAAGGGATTCAAATTGCCTTGAAAGCATCAAACAGAAATTTAAACTCATTTTTTGCCATTATGTTTCTATGGGAGGCAGAGACAGCAACTGTAGTCATGGAGAAGCAGTCATTGATCTAAATGTAATGACATAAGCAAGGCAGCAGTGATGGGGAGCAGGAGGTGTGGCGGGCTTTCTGAGATGCCTTGCTCTAGTGAGTGTGCACTACAGTAGTTACAATACATCTTTCTTCTCAAGCACAGTGACACAGTTTGGATAGTTACCCATTTTTACACTGGAAGACAGATTTCACCTTCAGTAGGAGTTTACATACTCACCAACAAGGTAGGAGGAGGGCTCCTTCTTACCCATAGCCTTGCCAGCATTTATTTGATTTTTTGATAATGATCACTCATTATGAGGTAAGATAAAATCTCAATGTTGTTTAATCCGCATTTCTCTAATGGCCATCAGTGTTAAGCATTTCTTCAAGTGTTTATTGGCTGTTTGCATTTCTTTGAAGTGTCTATTCATTTCACTTGTATATTTTTTGATTGGGTATTTTACATTGGGAGTCTAATACTTTTGAGCCATTTATTCATTCTAGACATTGGTCCTTTGCCTGAAGAATATCTGAAAAAATTATTTCCTGTTCTATAGATTTTATTTTCACCCTGTTGGTTGTTTCTTTTGCTGTACAGAAGCTTTTTAATTTGATATGATTCCATTTGTTGATTCTTCATGTTATTTCTTTTTTTTTTTTGAGACAGGGTCTTGCTTTGTAGTTCAGGCTGGCTCTGAGCTCACTATGTAGCCCAGGCAAGCCTTGAACTCAGCAATCCTCCTGCCTCTGCCTCCCGAGTGCTGGGATTACAGGCGTGAGCCACCACGCCCGGCACTGTGGTATGTGGTATTGATTGCTGGTGGGCGTGGATCTCCACGCCCAGCATTGTATGTGGTTACCAGGGATTGAACTCAGGACCCTGCACTTGCAAGGCAGGCGCCGGAACCACTGAGCTAACCCTCCAGCCCCCTTCATGTTATTTCTTGTGCAATTGAGGTTCTGTTCATGACTTCAAGAGTATTACCTTTTTTTTTTTTTTTTTTTGAGACAGTCTCGCTTTGTAGTTCAGGCTGGCCCTGAGCTCACTATGTAGTACAGGTAAGCCTTGAACTCAGCAATCCTCCTGCCTCTGCCTCCTGAGTGCTGAGACTACAGGCATGAGCCACCATGCCCAGCAGTGTTGTGTGTGGTATGGATTGCTGGTGGGCATGTCCTCATGCCTGGCATTGTTGTATTCAGTTACTGGGACCAAACTTGGGACCCTTATGCTTGCAAGGCAGATACCAGAAGCACTGAGCTAAATCCCCAGCTCAAGGCATTACCTATTTTATCTTCCATCAAGTTTCTGTTTTAACACTTAGTTTTATGATCCATTTTAATTTTAGTTTAGTACATTTATGAGAGATATGGGTCAGATTCAATATTCTGCATGTGGGTAGCCAGTTTTTGCAGCACAATTTTTAAAAGTGGCTTTAATCCACTTTATCTTCAATCTTCAGCGTATTTCTTTAGGAGCTATAGTGGCACAATCGGTTAGTGTGCGGTACTTATACATCATATCTCTTTAGGCCCTTTGTCAAAGATCAAACAGTTAAACATGTTTGGGGTTGTTTCTGCATCCTGTATTCTGTTCCATTCATCCTTGTGTCTGTTTTTATGCCAGTACCACATGGTTTTCATCACTATAGCTTTGCAATATAACTTTGAATCTAGGGGATGTATCCTGCTTTGCTTCTGTTACCCAGATTGCTTTTGCAATTCTGGGTCTCCTAATTCCATATAAATTTCAAGATTTTTTATCCATGGTATTGGGATTGGGATTTTTTTTTTTGAGACTGTATTAAATCTGTGTGACAACTTTGGAAGAATAGTCATTTTAACTACACTATTTCTGCCTATCTAGGAACAGAGGACACCTTTCCATTTTCTGATGTCCTCTTCAATTTCTTTTTTCAGAATATTGCAGTTTTCACTGGAGAGGTTTTTCACATAATTAGCTAAGTTGATTCCCATTTATTTAGATCTTCTTGGTGCTATTGTGAATGGCAATTTTTTCCTAATTTCTCAGTGTACAGAGGCAATACTGATTTTTGTGTTGATTTTGGAAATGTTACATACCTGAATTTAGTTATTAATTCTAAGAGTCTTTTGGTTGATTTTGGGGGGTAAAATCATATCGTGTACAAATGATAATTTGACTTCTTCCTTTCCTATACATACCCCTTTTATTTCTTTTTCTTGCCAACTGTTCTTGTTAATGTCTTGGGTATTAGACATTCTTGTCTTGTTCCTACTTGAGAAAAGCTTTCTGTCCCCCCCCCATTTAATGATTTTGCCAGTAGATTTGTAACAAGTAACTTTTATTAGATTGAGATAGTCATTCTGTATCTATTTTTTTTAGTGTTTATTGGATTTTATCAAGGTTTTTCTGACACGTATTGAGACAATTTGAGTTTTTGTCCCTGTTACTACTAATATGATGTCTTATATTTATTGATTTCTATATGTGGAATCATCCTTTCATCCCTGGGATGAAGCCTACTTAGTCGTGATATGATCTTTTTGATGATTTGTTGCATTCTGTTTGCCAGTATCTTATTGAGGATTTTTGTAACTATATTCGTTAAAGAGATTGGTCTACAGTTCTCATTTTGCTTGGACCTTGTCTGGTTCTTTTGTTTTGAGATGGGGTTTTTTTCTGTATGTAGATCAGACTGCCCTTAAACTATGTACCTAAGGCTGACCTTGAACTCATGGCAATCCTGCCTCAGTTTTCCGAGTGCTGGGATTACAGGCTTACACCACCATTGTAGAATTCAGCATTTGATCCATCAAAATCAGGGTTTTTCTTAATTGGTATTTCTGCTTCAATTTAATTACTTATTATTAGACTGTTTGGGGTTTTTAAATATTCTTGGCTCAGTTTAGGTAAGTCGTCTGTATCTAGGAATCTACCCACTTCTGAATCCTCCAATTTATTGGTGATCAAATATGCAAAGTAACTTAACAATCTTTATTTCAGCAGTGCCTATTGTGATTTCAATTTTTGCATCTTTAATTGCATTGATTTAAACTTTTTCACTTTTTCTAGTAAGACTAGCTAATTATTTATCCATTTTTGTTTATTCTTTCAAAGAACTCTTTAATTCTTTGTATTTTATGTCATTGATTTCTACTCTGATCTTTATAACTACCATGTTTTCCTGAAAATAAGACTTAACTGGAAAATAATCCCTAACACAATTTTTCAGGATCCTTGTAATATAAGCCCTAACCCAAAAATAAACCTGTTAAATTGTCACCCAGGTGGATGCATTTAGTACATCTACTGCAACATACAATGGACATATTGAGTTATAAAATATCAATAAGATCCAAATAAATATTGATATCCTTAAAATGTACAAGAGATAAGCACCTATGTAAACAGATGAACTCAAGGGGATGACAGTGGTAGGGATGGCAGGGGAATAGGAAAAAAAAGAGAGTTAAGATATATCATGTACAGGTACAAATCCTCAATGTTGAATGTGATGATGATGTGTATCTGAAATGTACCAATAGACTCAAGAAAGGAAAAAAATAGATAAGCTCAAGGCTTATTGTCAAATGACCAATCAGAGTAGAGACACAATGCATAATATGCATATGCTTGATAACAAATGTACATGGTTGTGTCTAATATGAATTTTCATATTTCAATATGTTGTATGTTTTAACAGATGTCTTTAATGCACTTGTGGGAAATAAACTACTGAGTTTTGGTGCCTGCAACTCTTTGTGCTTTTGTGTGGATCATCACTCTTAGCTATCATTTTTGTTTCCACTCCAGTCTTAAGTCTTCAATTAACACTTGGTTTTTGGGGTGTGTGTTAGTTACTTTTTTCTCATTTCAGAAATGAATACCTGACAGGCAAAGTTAAGAGAAGGGCCAGGGATTTAGTTCAGTGGTTCTGGTACCTGCCACGCAAGTGTAAGGTCATAAAGTGATCCCCAGTACCAAGAAAAAACACAAAAAACAAAATAAAAAAAAGTTTTATTTAGCTCAGTTTATAGAGGTTTCAGTCCATAATCAGCTGGCTCCAAGACAGGGTAGTACATGTTGGAGGAGCATCACAGAGGAAAAACAGTTCATGGCATTCCACAGTAGCAAAAGCAGCAAGGGACCTTAACAGTATTTATCTGCCTCTTTTATCGCATTCAGACTGCCAGGATTACAGCAATGCCAGACCAATCATTCACATGTAGTAGTTTAGTAATCACATGCTCTTAACTCCAGCATTACACATTCCAGATTCACCCACCTCGAAAAATGATTGCATGGGCCAGAGATTTAACTAAATGGTTCTGGCACCTAAATAGCAAGCACAAGGTTCCCGGTTCGATCCCTGGCAACCACATACAACAATACCTAGCCTGGTCTCACACCTACCGACAATCAGTACCACATACCACAATGCTGGGCGTGGTGGCTTATGCCTGTAATCCCAGCACTGGGGAGGCAGAGGCAGGAGGATTGCTGAGTTCTAGTCTTGCCTGGGCTACATAATGAGCTCAGGGCCAGCCTGAACTACAAAGTGAGATCCTATCTAAAAAAAAAAAAAAAAGATTGCATGAGGCTTTAAGAGGACATCTAGACACAAGCCACTGCAAGGGTTATTTTTGCTCTTTTGATTCAGAGTTTCACTATGTAGTTCAGGCTGGTCTTGAAGTCACTACGTACCCCAGGATAGCCTCAAGCTCATCCTCCTGTCTGAGCCTCCTAGGTGCTGAGATTGCTGGTAAATTAACACTTGATTTAGTGGAAAACTTGTGAAGCCTCAAGTGTAAGAGGTTGTGAGTTGAGTGAAGAGTTCATGGGTTAAAGTCAGATAGCTGTGTTGCCAATGCACTACAAGCCTACAGGCAAGCCACATGGACAAGAAGTGCTCATTTCAGGAGAGCTCTATTGTTGGGCATCATGAAGGGGAAATCTGAATTCCTAAAACTTTCCACTCATGTAAAGCTCTAACTTGCCTCTTGGAGGGCTCTGAAGTAGACTCCCCCTTCCCTTGTTTAACTTTGTTAAATTCACTCAAGTTCTGAAGCTTTTGTTACAGTTGAAGTTTGCAACCTCAGAATACTTGGCTCACTCCTGCTTAGAAGTTCCCTTGCTATTAAAAAGGATTGTTGGGCCAGAGATTTAGCTCAGTGG
The DNA here is from genome assembly GCA_004025085.1 of Thryonomys swinderianus. Lineage (NCBI taxonomy): Eukaryota > Metazoa > Chordata > Mammalia > Rodentia > Thryonomyidae > Thryonomys > Thryonomys swinderianus. The sequence continues at coordinate 9,308 of PVIC010010003.1, forward strand.
TTCTGGCACCTGCCTCGCAAGCCCAAGGTCCTGAGTTCAAACCTGGTAACCACATACGATGCTGGGCATGGTGGCTGTAATCCCAGCACTTGGGAGGCAGAGACAGGAGGATTGCTGAGTTTGAGGCTTACCCGGGCTACATAGTGATCTCAGGGCCAGCCTGAACTACAAAGCGAGACCCTGTCTCAAAAAAAAAAAAAAGAGGATTATTATACTTCATTCTCCAGAATAGGTGGAAATCTGTACACTGTTCTAACCAATGGAGTTTGTAGTCCGTGTCCTGTACTAGCCAATGAGGCTTGTAAACTGGTAACCATAGAATTACTGAGCCTAACCAATAAGATGACACTAAGTGTAACCCCACCCCTTAATTTCAAGAATGTTCTGTAACAAAGATATAAAAGCCTAGCTTCGGCAGCACCAAGGATCAGTCTCTGTGGAGGAGTCCCAGGCTAGTCTTCCAATATTAGAATAAAGCTGCACTTTACTCAAACTGCTGCTGAAACTCCTGAGTGCATCTTCCATTCTCCTGGACTGGCTGCACTGAGCTCCCAGCTACATACAGTAGCTGGTATTCTGCCTCTTCAATCAAATCCCTAACTGAATTACATTTATTCATGTTTTATTGGCCAAAGCAAGTCATATGACCAACCTCAGTTTCACCTTAATATAAGGGATTGTACAACAGCATAGATACTGGGGGGGGGGGCTGATTCCCTGAGAGCCATTAGTTTAACAATCTACCATAATATCAAAGTGGAGCAGTACTACCTAAACTAAATCCCCCGCCCTCTATCACAATATCAGTATTCATTTGCCAGATATTTACTAGACACCTAACATGTGCCAGGCATTTTACTTGATTCTGAGGACAGAGAATAAGACAAACAATTCTGCCTTTATTTACATCATTGGGAAGAAGAGAAACACCGAACAAGAAATCAGAAATATGTTTAAACTTTCTATGAACTTCAGGTTACTACTAATAGGGTAAAATTGGTCCGAAGGATAAGGAAAGGAATCCCTGGGAAATACTGTTCAAACTGAGACCAAAAGAATGAACCAGTGTTTATGAAGTAAAGGGAAGTGGGGTAAAGGAAGAAGGCAGAAAAACCTTTCACAGAGGAAATAACATAGAAGGTAAACCAAACATATTGTTAAGAGCAAACTTGGAAAATAGCATACATACGATTTTACAAACATATCCACTAAAATCTTAATAGAACACTTTTTTTAAAACCCTGTTTTTCTATATGTAAGAAATTCTAGCCAAGTGATCATGCTATTTTCAGTCGGCACTAATACATTTTTCAAATTGTATCCATCCACATTCTCACCTATCTCTGCTTTAATGATGCAGGGTTCAGTAGTTCGGAAACTACTGCCCAGGGTAAAATTAAATATTTAGGTCCTGCACCCACTCAGCACTCAGGATAGTACCAACATTCACATATCTTCCTATAGAGTGTATCCTCTCTAGAGGATCTCACTGGAGTTTGGTTCTCCAGCAGTTCACAAGGCAAAGATTAAACTCTGTCAAAACTGCCTTTGCAAATCACTTAGGTCCATAAAGCACAGTATCAGAGCACAGTGAAAGCCATGCTTCCAGTTTGTTTCTCCAACTAGACATTATCTCGAGTATTTGGGTTGAACAACAGTCGTAAGAACTCACATTCCAACTTTAAACAGTTGAAGTACACTTGGTGGTGTGAGATGTTGGCACTGAGGGAGACTGGCTGGAATGGAGGCTAGCTGAGGAGGCAGCAACAGGTACCCAGCTCACACCTGGGGCTGCTGCAACATACACTCACTGAGGAAATGGAGGGCAGAATTCCCATCACTGTTTTCATTATAACTTTTTTTTTTTTTTTGAGACAGGATCTCACCTTGTAGTTCAGGCTGGCCCTGAGCTCACTATGTAGCTCAGGCAAGCCTCAAACTCAGCAACCCTCCTGCCTCTGCCTCCTGAGTGCTGGGATTACATGTTTGAGACACCAAGCCCAGAATTTGTGGTATGTGGTACTGATTGCCAGTGGGCGTGAGCCTCCATGCCCAGTATTGTTGTATGCAATTACTGGGGATCGAACTAGGGACCTTGCACTTGCTACGCAGGTGCCAAAACCACTGAGCTAAATCTCCAGACAGGGCTACAATCTCCTTAGTCTGAATGTGTTCCTATGACTCCCCTGTGAGCCTAGGAAGGTACTAGAGATACTGAGGAGAAATTATGAAAGTATATATAGCTTGGCTTTTGCTCTTCTAGCAAACAAGTTGCAAAAAGAAACCCAGTAGTCAGTGATACAAGAAGCATATAAAAATACAATGAAATTGCTACCGATCCTTAACATACGTGTTGTAGGGATGGTCCTCACAATCTATCCCAGTTTTAATTTATAATAACATGGTGGTTTTTCCAGCTGCATCTAAACCCACCACAAGAATCCCCATCTCTTTTTTTCCAAATAGATTTTTTTTTTGTTTTGTTTTTTGTTGTCGTTTTGAGACAGGGTCTCACTTTGTAGTTCAGGCTGGCCCTGAGTTCACTATGTAGCCTAGGCAAGCCTCAAACTCAGCAATCCTCCTGCCTCTGCCTCCCGAGTGCTGGGATTACAGGCTTGAGCTACCACGCCCGGCTCCAAATAGATTTTTAAGCAGCTTTTCAAAAGTGTTTCCCATTGCAACTGAATTCTGAAACCTGAATTTTAAAAAAAGCAAGTCAAAGAATTATTCACTGCTAAATTATAAAGGAACATTTGAGCCCATAAAATTACAAGTCTCAATCAGAGGTGGTTCCTAGTAAAAGTTAAATATTAAGTAAATGCAGTTTGACTAAAAAGAAATACTGCATCTTGTTTTCAAAAAGAGAAATTCTATTTTCCAGTGCAGCATTCAACTGGGATACATGGAAGCACAGCTTCAATGTCACACTATAGTGGCATCCTCTAGTCATCTTAACTACAGAAGCAATGACACAACACATGCATCTGCATCTTGTTCTAAATTCTTGAAATTAGAATTTATGAAGCAGAGAATGTGCTTTACACAATATCAACTGAAGTCTTTAAGTCAGGTTATATAATAATACTCCTTAGAAATTGTAGTTGCTTTGGCTGGCAGCAGCCAATATCAACAGTACCCAAAAAGAGAACCCAAAAAATATCAGAGTTGAATAAGTCCTGCATTAGAAATTACTAGGCAAATAATTCAGAGGATGACATGGCATCCAGTACTTCAGAGAGACTAAAATTTTTCTCTCAACCATTTTTAAAAACTTTTTATTAAAGTATAATTTACATATAGAAATAAACATGTAACTGTAAAATTCAATTAATTTGTCAAATCTAAACAGGTCAAGAAAAGATAATTATCAGACTAGATTCTCTTTATGCCATTCCCAGTCTTACTCTTTAAAAGGTAATTACTATATTGTCTTCTGGCAGCGTAAAGTTCAACATTTTATTTCTCAGGAGAATGGCTGGTAGATTTTGTAAAGGAAAGCGATAAAGTCAGTTAGCTTTGAAGAAATGTAGTCTATTAACAGATCAGCCTATTTGAATTGTGAACCTGATATTATAATGAAAAAAGTAATTTTATGACTACAATTCTAAATGAGCCCTTGGCAATCAATACTGATTGTTTGAAAAGAAAAGGTAAGGTGTGGTGCCAAACACCTGTAAATCTCCTAGGGGGCTGAGGCAAGGAGATCTCAAGTTTGAACCCTCCCAGGCAACTCAGTGATTTAGGAGACCCTCTCTCAAAATAAAAAAGTAAAATAAAATGAAATGAACTGGGGATGTACCTTAGTACTAGGTTACCTTAGTACTAGCTCTAGATTCAAATTCCCAGTACTATCAAAAAAGGGGAGGGGGAGAAAGAAAAATATATATATACTTGCTATAGAGGCTATGATTTTCCTTTTAAATTCCTAACGCTTTACTTAAGGCAGGGCCTAGATACAACAAGGACAGCCAATCTGACCCCACTAACTTAGCGAAAAGGACATCATATTCCAGAAGCCCCTTCTTGGACATTCAATAGTTTCTTATAGTTAAAACCACGTTCCATTTCTAAGTACACACCATTTAATTTTACAGCCAGAGAGGGCAAGCACAGCATTTCCCCAATTCACAGAAAAGGAATGGTTAGTCAAAAAACGAAGACTCCTTTAATCATTCATAGAAGGCCTATTACAGATCTAAACTAGTCCAGTGTGGTGAAGTATTCAAAATCTTGTCGGGCAACAGGAGACATTTGTTTCCCCCAAATGGACAACCTCACAGAGGCAAACTAAGAAGATGCAGAAGAGGAGAAAGGTGCATACCGTTTAGACGCCCCTAAAGGTGGGCGGTGCCCGATTGCCCCAGCCCACCGCACACGGCATTTCTCTACTAGTCACCGACGCTTTCCTTTCTTCGTCTTCCTACTCCAGTACTAGAGGTCCTAGGTCCCTAAGCTCAGCTGGAGACTCACTAGAGAAAGATGCTGCCAACGCCAGGACCGCGCAGGCAGGCTCACCCTTCCCTGCTACAAGCACCAAGTCCGAGAAGGAAACGACAGCGCGACACAAGGGCACAAACCAGAGAAGTGGTCAAGGTGAGCGCGTGGGGTGGCGCTCTTCTGGAACTGGAAAGGACGCCGAACGCCCTTCCTGCCCAGGCCGCCAGGCCGTTCCTTATCCCTCGCTAGCTGTGGGTCCTCAGGAAAGCTGAGGGCCAGACCGCGGGGTGTCCCTAACATCTGTCGATTCCCCACCCCCTTTTCCTACAGAGGCCGGGGAACGGACAGCGGACAGGCCCTTTCCGCAGTCTTCCACTGCTCTCTGGTTCCCGCCGCCGATGGATGTGAAGTCCAGCCAGGTACAGGACTGAGTGGCGGAGTTCCTTCCTTCCTTCCAGCAAGCCACTCTCCGGTCGCCGTTAAGAACACCGTTACAATACATCACTAACACTGCCGTCTTTAAGATTTCAACTCCCGCAGGAAAATGGCGTCTAGACGGAGGCGGGAACAGCAACAACCAATTACGGCCTTCTTGGTCCTTTGTACTAATGAACCCGAAGTTCCATGAGTGAAAATCTAGCTGACCAATACGAAAGACATTGAGGCCGGGAGTGGGAAGCCCCGCCCCGAAGACCTAGACAACAGCAGGAAGCGCTAGAAAATATTCACTAACACCTACCAATGACGTCTCACTGCGCCCCTTGAGACACGCCCACGTGCCCCTCCCTGATGCCACGTGCGACCAGTTAGAAGAAGCTAAATTGATTTCCTGGGTCAATTTGGAAAAGTCTCAACTAAACCCAACTAAACCGTGGAGTAGTCAAACCGACCTGATGCGTTAGGAGGCGGAGGCTAGGGTTCTAGCGTTATTTAAGGAAATTTGCCACGGTTGAGTTTGAAGTAGAAACTGGTTTTGAACAGTGTTTCATGTAGAATACCCAGATGCCGGCATTAAAATGGGGCATAAAAATTTCCTATTCAGTACGAAGCCAGACGTTATCTGGCTTTTAAAAAAAAAATTATTTTTTAACAGCCACAAGAAATAGTCACCTGCACTATCCAGACATCCCAGAACCACAGCCTTTACTTCCTGAGAAATGCTATTTGTAAGTCAGTACCTTAAGTACCAACTTGTTTAGCTAAAAGTTTACAAATACCTGTTCATAGCATATTTTCTATTCAGTAGGGAAAATTGGGGGACAGGCAGGGAAGATTAAAGGGCCTCAGGGAGGTTTCTGACAAACAGTTAAACCCCTACATGTGCAAGGGAGGGAGGGATGGAGGGACAGAGATGGAGGGAGAGAGAGACATAGAGAAACAGAGATACACAGAGACAGACAGAGACCCTAAGCAAAACAGAACTGATACGGTGGCCTGGACTGACTACCAAGGACTCATTGCCCTCCTTCCTCCACTTCCAAGTAAGCACAAAAGAAATAGAGGGGAGGGAGGCTATATTATAGAAAATTCAATGTAAAAATATTCACTAACACCTAGACACACCTATATAAAAATACATATATATTTTATTCTCTCACCATATTAATACACTAAAATCCACATGCAGCCTTTTACTTAGTTTTCACAAGATAAGCACCTGGTAAAGAGACCAAAGAAGTGCTTATCCAAAAATGTACACATAGGTAATGGAAGGGCCAATGGCCAAATCAGGGGTCCCAGAGGCCTGAACAGCCAATAAAATTACAACTCTCAAGGGGTCGTGTCCCTTTCTTGACATATAATAAAGGAAGCTAAGCTCCAGGCTCCTTACCTTACTTCAACATGTCAGCTTATTCCTCTCCTTTTCCCAATAAAGTGATTTTGTGCTCTATTTTTCTCTCCTTTCCAATAAGGTGATTTTGTTCATCCTTCTAAACTTATATATCTAATTATTTATACAAGTTTATGGACTCTAGATAAGGATCTACCCTCGTCAGACGCGACAATTATATGTAATCATTCGCTAAAGTACAGAGGAAGAATACCTCCCTCCCAGGTGGGGAAGGAAAGGTGGAGGGAAAAGGAAAAGGGGATAAGAAAATAACAATCAAACTAGGCATGGTGGCATACACTCCCAGCACTCATGAGACTAAGGCAGGAGGATCACCCAGAGTTTGAGGCCATTCTGAGATACACAGTAAGTTCAAGGCTAACCTGAAATACATATGGAGAATAAAACAAAGCAAAAATCATCTTACTCTCCAAAAGCAGTTCATTGTTACCATTATTTCTCTCCATACATTTTTCTATGCAAATTTTACATAGTTGGTATTATGAATACATACAGTGCTGTCTTTTTCCATTCATTTTAGTTTGAATGTTTTCCACTTTGTTCCCCCTTTTGGTACTAAGGATTGAACACAGGGACTTTGCATTGAACTATATCCCTGGTCTTTTTTTATTTTGAGACAAGGTTTGGCTAAGTTGATAAGTTGACCAGGACTAGGCTCAAATTTTCCACCCTCCTGCCTCAGCTTCTCAGAGTGCTGTGATGACAGGTATGCACCACTACACCCAACCCCACATTTCAAACATTTTTGATAGCTGCATGATATTTCATCATATCAATGCATTTTATTTAGTAATTTTCTTTTATTTCAACACTTAGATTATTTTTGTTACAAACAATGTTCCAGTGAAGATTTTTTTCTTCCTGTACTCATCATTTTCCTAGGAAGGAATTCCAAAAGTGGAATCCCTGGGTCAAAATATGAAGATGTTTAAGCTTCTTGATATATATGCCATTACCAAATTGTTTTCTAAGTTAATTTTTTTTTTTTTTGAGACAGGGTCTCGCTTTGTACTTTGGGCTGGCCCTGAGCTCACTGTGTAGTCCAGGCAAGCCTCGAACTCAGCAATCCTCATGCCTCTGCCTCCCGAGAACTGGGATTACAGGTGGGAGCCGCCATGCCCAGCATTGTGGTATATGGTACCAGGGATCAAACTCAGTACCTTGATACTTGCCAGGCAGATGCCGGAACCACTGAGCTAAATCTCTGGCTGTCTCTGAGTAAATTCTTATATGTCTAGTGACTAAGTAAAAGGCATGCTTGTTTCATCATTTGATAAGCTATTTTTTTAAAAAGTGTGTTTCCAAGGGCTGGAGATTTAGCTCAGTGGTTCCTGCACCTGCCTCGCAAGTACAAGGTCCTGAGTTCAATCCCGGTAACCACATACAATGCTGGGTGTGGTGACTCACGCCCATCAGCCATCAATACCACATACCACAGTGCTGCGTGTGGTGGCTCACGCCTGTAATCCCAGCACTCGGGAGGCAGAGGCAGGAGGATTGCTGAGTTCGAGGCTTGCCTGGGCTACATAGTGAGCTGAGGGCCAGCATGAACTACAAAGCAAGACCCTGCCTCAAAAAAAAAAAAAAAAAGCCAGAATTGGGCCAGAGATTTAACTCAGTGGTTCCAGCACCTGCCTAACAAGGGCAAGGTCCTGAGTTCAATGCCTGGCAACCATATGCAACAATACTGGGCATGGTGACTCACACCCACCAGCAATCAGGACCACATACCACAATGCTAGGCATGATGGCTCATGCCTGTCATCCCAGCACTCAGTAGGCAGAGGCAAAACCAAAATTTCATGTTTTAAGTATCACTTCTTACATTATTTTGCCCCAAAATGTTTACGGCTCCTTTTATTTCATTTGCTACAAGTGATGCATCATGTTCTATGTATGTGCTTCCTTCCAAGGAAAATATATAAAATTATTTTGCCAATAACTGTGAAGTTTTCTCTTCTGAATCTAGTCAGTAATCTTTTTTTGTTTGTTTGTTTGTTTTATTTTGAGACAGGGTCTTGCTTTGTAATTCAGGCTGGCTCTGAGCTCACTATGTAGTCCAGGCAAGCCTCGAACTCAGCAATCCTCCTGTCTCTGCCTCCCGAGTGCTGGGATTACAGGCATGAGCCACCACACCTGGCTCTAGTCAGTAATCTTAATGGTTGATCATGGTTTTGTCCATTTTGTGATTTCTGACTGCACCAATATTACCCAGGTGACTGTATTTGCAATGTTACTGATTGACTGTAATTTTGTCCCACCTTGAACCTGCCCCACCTCATCGCTTTACTCCATAAAAGACCTCTGAGAAGTAAGGTGAGTGAGTTACGCACCTTTCCGGGTTCCCTTCTATCTCTCTTAGGCAGAAGCTTTTCTCTCAATACAATTTTCCTACTCTAACCTTCAGTGTTCCTATAATTCATTCTTTGATTTTAGAGAACACAAACTCATGTTTCAGGAGGGGAACTAGACCATGCTCCCCCATATCAATAACATGAAAAAATGGTGAAAGAGCAAATGAAAGATTTTAATCTATCATTGGTTGTAATTATAGAAAGATTTTTTTTTTTTTTGAGGCAGGGTCTCGCTTTGTAGTTCAGGCTGGCTCTGAGCTCACTATGTAGCCCAGGCAAGCCACCGCAAACAGCAATCCTTCTGTCTCTGCCTCCTGAGTGCTGGGATTACAGGTGTGAGCCACCACGTCCGGCATTGTAGTATGCGGTGTTGATTGTTGGTGGGCGTGTCTCCACGCCCAGCATTATATGTGGTTACTGGGGATCGAATTCAGGTCCTTGCACTTGCGAGGCAGGCGCCAAAACCACTGAGCTAACCCTCCGGCCCTAGAAAGTATTTTTGATTTAGTACTACTGGGGATTTAACCCTCCACTTCTGACAACCTGAGAATATCCATTATTTTCTCAAGATCTCCATGAAGCCTATGAATAAAATAAAGTTCCTGCCGACATGCCATTTATTCGCGGAACCATTACATATACATTTGTATTAGTCATCTTTTCATTACTATAACAAAATACCTGATATAATTAGCTGAAAAAGAGGAAAGGTTTATTCTGCTAGCAGTTTTGGAAATTTCAGTCCATGGTTAATTGGCTCCATTGTCCTGAAGTACCACTACCTGGGAAATGGGAAGAGACTATAACTAGAACCTTTGCTTTAGGTTCTAGTCTCCTGTGAGTTAATGGCACATGATGAAATAATTAAAATTAGGCAGAAATGAAATTTAGAGAAGAAGCTGAGCTTGGGCCTGATCCATGCTACTCTGGCTAGCAAAGCTCCCAAGCCCCAGCCTTTTATTCCCTTTTATTCCCCCAGATGCAAGCTGGCTATACCTTTCATTCTATACATTCCAAAAGACCCAGGAGGCAGGACAGATACCAACAATAGTCCTAGAGGTTATGTAGATGTAGATACTGCAGGACAGGGCAGATGTTATGTAGATCATGATGTAGTTTTGCCCTGAAGCATCACAGCATGTGGGACCATGAGTTCCTATGGCTACCAGAGGTGAAGACAAGAGTTAAAGTCCAAAGACCATTTGCAGGCTGGAAGACCTGCTCAGTTTCAACCTTCCAATTATTTCTCCCAAACAGGATTGTTCGCGTATGACTATATAGCAAATACATGCAAATTTGTAGCAGAGAAAGCATATTTACCTGATAAAGGAAAAAAGGAGGGAAAGAAGTGGATGGGAGGTAGAGAGGCGAGGGAAAGAGACCAACAGAGAATATCAGGCTACAGCAGGAGTCTCAGACCTTGTGATAGGCTCATCTTTTTGAAGGTTCTGCTACCTTCTAATAGCACCATGGTGGACCAAACCTTTAATATATGGACCTTTAGGGAACATTCTAGATCCAAACTATGGCAATATTGTATTTAGTTGAATAATGATACACCTGAGGATGCCCAACAGGGCAAGGGTAGAAAAAAATAGGCCTGCCTTACTAGTGATGATATTCAGAAGGAAGGAGTGTGAATCTTTGTGATTGTGAGGAAAATGGTATACTAATTTTAAGTCAAAAGTTCAACTTTAAGGGCTGAGGATTTGGGTGAGTGATAGTGTACTTACTTGTCTGGCATGCACAAGGCCAGGTTCAATACCCTGCATTCCACCCCCACACACACACAGAAAATAGAAAAATAAAATAAAATAGAAATACTAGGAGATTTGATTGAAATCAAGATGGCTATTTAGGAGAATTTTATAAATCTCTAACTATAATCACTCAATGACCACGAATTGCTTATGGTTATATTGATTAACAAAATATACTTCTTGTCAATATAATATTATTTGCAAAGCATGGAAAACACAAAGTGTTCTTGGAAGTATTGGGACCAAAGAATCTTTATTTTATAAGTCACCCCTATCTGATGTTTAAAATGTGAACGAACTTTGTACTTTTTAAAAAACATCCTGTGCAAATGTGATATATATTCTGTAAAAATAACTTGTGACAATTTGCTAATTGTGGTAATTGTATAAGGTTCCCTGAAAAACTAAGCAAATCAATAAGGTTGCTAGTTACCCTGGTGGCCAAGTAGAGTGGATCTCCTGGTAAGCCTGGGGGACATAGCTCACATAATTTATCTGTGAGTTAATTGCCGGGGCTGTTCCCACCAAGGATTTCCTTTGTCAGCCCTCCCACAAGATGACTGTATTTCCTATTCCCCCTCTACCAATGACCACCAGATAAGTATGATAGATCAAACTGTTAGCCAGTTACTAGGAGGTTTAGGTCCCCCTCCCATGTGTAACCTGAAATGTCCTTAAAAGGGGCCCACATGCTCACCTAGTGTGGTGGCTCACACCTGTAATCCCAGCACTCGGGAGGCAGAGGCAGGAGGATTGATGAGTTCAAGGCTTGCCTGGGCTACATAGTGAGCTCAGGGCCAGCCTGAACTACAAAGCAAGACCTTGTCTCAAAAAAAAAAAAAAAAGGGGGGCCCATAACCATTCTTCTGGGTCTCCAATCCAATATTGGTAGACCCACTGCATGCTGTGCTAATAAAAGTGCCCTTGTTCATTACATGTGTGTGTTGGTCTTCCTCGGGATAGCATGATCCAGGCATTACAAAAGAAACAGGATTTTAAATTGCAAAATCTCTTATTTGGCAAAAGCTTCCTACTCTAGGTCAGACTTTAAAACTGGTAACTAATGTTATTAGAGTTGGTCTCAGTGATAGTAGTAATGGTAAAGAAGTACTGTACAATACTGTGCATCTGCTAGTTCAGCTGCTGAACATGTAAGTACTCAGTGATAGTCATCTTTTCTCAACACTGAAGTTTAGAAAATTTAAATATGAGTAGGGGGAGGTAGCTAAGTAATAGAGGACTTGCTCAGCACGTGCAAGGTCCTCGGTTCTATGTCTAGTACTGGAAAGAAAAAAAGTCAGATTGTATGCCCAGACCATCTTTTCTGAAGTATCACTAAACTTATTCCTCTGATGTGGTCACACTTCTTTTCAAAGGGTCATCTTCTTCCTCTCATGGGAAATCTGTATCTGTTGTTTTTGTTTTTTTTTTTTAATCTTAGAAACGGACCTCTCAAAAAATGACCACTCAGGAGAAATCTTAAGCTACACTTTCACCTGTCTCCTGGACCCCTTTCCAAGGCAGGATAGGCACCCAGTGTGTAGGCCTCCTGTGTCTTTAGTTTCTATGTAACACAGCCCCTCCTAGGAGACTTTGACTTCTTTTTCTCAAAATGCATAAAAGCTTGTTGGACCAATATATGAAAACTCCCTTTTCAAAGAGACTGGCAGCAGCTCTCTGACCCCATAATGTGGATATGCGGGGTTAGGCAGCCTGCAAAGTGCATCTGAGCTGCCACTAAAGGAGCATCTGGTTTCCATGGCAACATTCCCCCTTCATGGATGATCCTATCATCTCTCCTGCCCACTCAGAATGAACTCATCTTCGTGACTATCGGTGTTGGTCTTTGATACTGCAAAAAAGAAAAATACGCAAGCATTTAAAAAAAGAAAACAAACCCAAAACACTTGACTACAGCTAGAATGCTGCATTACATCAGTCATTCTTTCCTTTTGAAAATTCCGTATCATTTCCTTATTGTATCCCATTGTCTACCTTATCCATCATTTTTGAAAACAGACTTCTCTGACAGAAAGTAAAAATGACACCTGAGTCATTTTAAACCTAGCTGTGCTGGACTATAAAATTAAGCATTCACAAGATAGGCTGGCCTGGCATGGGTAGCTGACAGGCGTTAAGAGTGGGTGCAAAAGGAAAAGTATTTAAGGGGGGGTGGCTCTGAAAACCACCTTTGCTTTATATGACATCTGCAAGAGGATCACTGCAGATCATGACCTCTGTAGTCTGTTTCTGTCTCTGTCTCCGTCACTCTCTTTCTCTGTCTCTCTATCTCTGTCTCTTACACATACATACACACACACACACTGCAGATTCCTTCTGACACTTACAATGCAGTGGTGAATTCACTGAATGGACTGCTCCCTGAAATATCTGCATCAAGTCTGCTGAAAATCCTTTAAAATACATGCCCTGCAGTGATTAAAAACTTCTATTTCTGTCCACAGTGTCATTTGTTTAACTGTAGTTTCCATACACTAAAGGTAGCTCAACCAACTTGACACATGAAATTAACCATCACTGTGTCACAAAGGACTGTGTCTAGCAAAAGTGAACCTTGGTGAAATCCTGCTTCTCTTCCCACACCTCACCCTTCTTCATCCTGGGTCTTACTATTTCTGTTTCACTGTGTTATCATTTTATCTCCCCAGTGGACACACTTCTGCAAACCAACTCTAAACTACTCTGGGCAGGCTTTAAATATTATTGAATTAGCTTATAATTCAGCTATTAATTAAAATTATGAGTCAATCCAGTGCCTATGTGTGACTTGCTGAAAGAGCCTTCACTGGCAGAGGGAGACATTCTCGAGTCCAATGGTCACAGTTGAGATCTCAGTGATTCATAATACTGTGAAGTCTCTAATAGCAATAGACACTACAACTGAAGAATGATGACTCTGTGAAGCCATTGTCCCATATCAAACATTAGCTAAAGATAACACCAGTGGCTTGTTAACTGTGACCTTCACAAAAGTATTTCGTTCCTCCCTTTTCCAAGCCTGGCTCATTAGTGCCTTAAGTTTCACTGTTTCTTACATCTGCTTTTATGGGCCTTGCTATGTTGTATAATCAATAAATACTGACAAGGGCCGGGGATTTAGCTCAGTGGATCCAGCACAGGATTCCAAGTTTGATTCCCCAGTACCAAGAAAGATAAATAAAAATAAATGAACAAGTAAATGAATTAATAAATACTGACAAGATCAGAGGTTGTAGTCTTAGCCAGGAAGAGATGCTATCAAGTCCTAGTCCCCATAATAATATTCTTTGTCAATTATTCTTTTATCCTCTGCTGTACCTTCAATCAAGTGGTGGGCCTGAAAACTAGAGGTCAGATATCCTCCAATTCATTTCTTTTCTCTCCTTAGATCTATTCAAACCTCCTGTTTCCCCAAAAGCCCTCCCACCTTTAGAAAATGACCTTAAGTAATTGGTATTGTAGGATAAACTTAAATCACTGTTAATTTTCTCACCTCTCACTATAAACCAAATACACTAACCACACACACACACACACACACACACACACACACGCAAAGATTTCAAGCTTCAATAAAAAGTTGAGGGAGGCATTTTGTTCGCTTTGCAGAGGGAAAAGAGACTAACATGTAAATCAAAACAAAGCAGGTCAACCAGATTTTGCATGAAAGCGAAATGAGGTAAATTTTAGGAAACTAGAAAACCAATGGATGGTCTTTTCAGGATATCATCATTGTAATAAGTGAACTCTGGCTATTTCTGTCTTTTTCTTCAGGACAGTCAAGACTGAAATTGTTTGGAAGACAGCAACTGATTAACCAGGAAAGGGCTGGTAGACTATACTTCTTGGCTGACTATACTTCCGAGGCTGCATGAACTAAAGGAGCTGTTAATAGAAAAGTACAAAGTGGACTGGGGGCAGGAAAAACACTGGTTTCCTATGGACTACTGTCAGAGTTGTTCATAAAGTGATGCAAAATTAGCTCTACTCTAAGTTGACCTTGAATCTCAGCAAGGCACAGATGGACTTCAATGACACAGTGACCATCTGGAGCAAGATGTCAAGAGTCTTTTCCCTGCTGGATGCTAATCACTTTAAGGAAAAGAGCTGTACTTGCCTGAAATTTCTTTGATATATCCTGAAATTTCTTCAATAGATCCTAGCAGGTCTGTACATATGATTCTATTTAATTTTTATCACTTCCAGAGAATACATAAAGCCTATTATTATGCAGATTGAACAGATACATGGATAAAATGACACACTGGAAAACCTACAACAGACCTATCCTTCCAAATCATAAATATTCCTCCTTGTTGGGGAGACCAAAACATCCCCTCCTGGAATCTACTTAGCAGAGTAAGAAAAGTCAGTGGTTAAACACACCGACCTCATTTCCCAACCTTGAAAGCAAGGTCAGTCATCAGACTGAGAGCCAATGTTCTAGTTTGGGTACTTATTTGGGTAAAATCTCTTTGCTTTTCAGATTTAAATTCAAAGTATCAAAAAAGTAAGATGCTACAATTAAGCTTATGTAACTCATCAATTTATCAATATGGAAACTATGGCATAGAAAGGGGAAGGGCCACGGCAGGTGAGTGGCAGATAGTCTCCTGAGTCCCTGTACCCTTCTGTGGTTTTTACACAGCTTTCGCAGCTTAACAGACCAGAATTTACTGGTACCTTATCCTTTCTCTTAATTCTTCTGACCCCACTGCTAATTTCTGTAACATCTGATCTGTCCAACAAAGTCAAGTCCTCAGGTTCACTGTGAGGGTTTACAAAACTGACACTTCTCTTATTTTACTAGTTTTCTCTCTTCCTGACGGTATTGGGGATAGAGCACAAGGCCTGTATGCTAGAGAAATGCTCTACCACTGAACTATATCCGCAGCCCTTTTTGAGACAGGATCTTTCTTGCTTAGTCGCCCAGGCTGGCCTGTCACTTGCCCTGTCACTGCTGCCTCAGCCTCTGGAATAACTTGGATTCAGAGGTACATACCATCACTCCACCCCTATTCCTGCCTCTCCTAATTATTTTCTTCCTTCCCTCATGTTGGAAAAAAAAGCGATTTTTTTTCTACTTAACTGTGAAAAATGAAATAAATATAAACTGTCAGTCTTTACTGTTTTGCACAAATATAGAGAAATACAAAGTAGCTGGGAAATATGGGCATCAGAGAACCTAGTCCATAGATTCTTTCTACTTGTAGTGTGCTTAAACTTGGTTCTGAGATTCCAGGGAAGAAATAGTATAGTGGAATGAAGTAAGAGAGAAGAAATAAAAATTATGTTAAAAGGAGACGAGAAAAATCGCGATTTTAAAATTGTACTTAACTGCAGCTTCAAGACACAAAAGTTACTTAAGACTTTGCCCTTCCTGGAAACTGAAAAAAAAAAATTCCTAAAGGTCTAAAAGACACAATAAACCAGTAAATTCAGGCTCTGGACTTGTGCCCTTCTGCTATGAATTGTGCTTCCTCCACCCCCAAGGAAAAAGCATTATCAATGGGCAGCAGATTTCGACTTCAAAAGTATGTAGATGGTTTGCTTTGACATACTCTGCCAAAGGGATAATCTGGCTGACATCCTAGAATACACATCCTATATTACTCCTCTTGAAGAGACAACATTCCCTTTAAATATACTCAGCTCCAGCTCATAATGCTCTCATTTCTGAGTGTGTACTAAAATCACTAATAAATCCATGTTAGTCTCACAGATGCTTCTTGAAAATTTTTTTTCTGAGACAGGAGTCAGCAAACTTGCAAAGTTGTGGGATAAGTTCCTTCTCTCAGCGCTAGGGACCCTCAGACCCAGCTCAGTAAGAGTAAGGCAGCATCAAGGTAAAAAAGGAATGACTGGCCTATTTTATTTACCATACCTCTAAAATGAAGCAACACTGGGAAATGAAAACATTGTTCAAAATTTCAAATTCCTTGTAAAGAAATTCAATCACAGTTAACCAATAAAAGTAATCATACATTTTGAGTTATTTCAAAGAAATAACTACAAAAATAATCTAATTTGAAGAAAATACTATTTTCCAGTATTTTTCCAGTATGTTTTCCAGTATCCATAGGCTTTAAAAAAGTCAACGTTGACAGTTTCCAGAAATTAGGGGAGATATATCTACAAAGAAAAATGTGGACACGGGAGAACTTGAACTCAGAGCTCAGAACCTGAATTAGTACTTACTAACCTCCCCTTGGCGAAGAGCTGTATTGGAGCTGGGGTCTCAGGATATTCACATTTAAATGGGTCTGGAAGCATAAAGCTAAACAGCCATAAAAGGATAAACTGCAGCTGGCAAGGAGGTTTGTGATTAAAAACACCGATGACCATGCTACAAATCCTCCGCAAACGTTGAGTTTGGCAAAGACAAGACAGCTCCCACCCAAAATGGCGCCTCTAAACGCATGCGGCCCTGCGGGAAGGGCCTCCGAGTCACGGCCGGGCACGCGCCCGGACTCCCGGCGGCTGCGCGCCTGCGCGAGGTGGGGGGGGCGAGGCCGGCAGCGCGCGCGGCGGGGGCGGGATCTGCGGAGCGTTGAGCTGCAGTCGCCGAGCCGGACGTGTCCGCGAAGATGGCGGGCCGGGTGAGTGCCGGCTAGGGAGCCTAGGCTCAGGCGGGGGTTCCGGGTTCGCGGGTACCCCGAGCACCTGGCGGCCCTGAGCAGGGGAGCGAGGCCGGAAAGTGTGGTGCTGGAGGGGCAAGAGGGTGAGCAGCGCTTGAGGCGAGAAGGGGGAGCAGTGGTAGGGGATTAGCCCTCCTCAGAAACTCCATCCCTCTTGAGGTGACTCTTCGTCACCCGCGTCTTCAGCGCTTACCTGAATCCTTACTCGCCACCTATGGGGTTCGTTTCCCTGGTCCCCCGGGCAGCCGCGGGGTCCTGGGCGCCCGTCTCTTGTGACGGGCTCTGAGGGCTTTTCCACACGCCCTCGGAGGGCTGACTCGGTGGCGCCGCCGGAATGTCTCCGGAGTCCGTCTGCTCCATTCCGGGCGAGTGCTCTGCGAAGGATCCTCAGGAACCCATTTCTGCATTTGTTTGTTTGTTTGTTTGTTTGTTTGATTAATAAATGCAGGGTCTTGTAAAAAAGAGGAAGGGGTGCAGACGGCTTTTAGGGTTAACCCCGGGACCATCTGGGGGAATCTGTCAGCTGTCGAGTTAGGCAGGAATGGCTTTAGCTTGGTGTGGACATGAATTTGAGCTGCCGCGTTTTGTTTTATAAATGACAGTTGCTTCGAATACTGCAGGATATGCTGTAGTTTCAGGGTTTTAAATTCTACTTCCTCCTTTAGCTTCTAGGATCGAGGTGCAGGATGAATTTGGTGAGGAGAGATAGGGCTGGTTCAGAGTTGCACTGCAGTGTGTATTGAGCTGAAAGCTCTGAGGCACGGACCCTTCCAAGAGATTATTATATCGGTCGCAAACCTGAGGACATTAACTGCGTCATCAGGGGTGAAGGATATGCTTGACTGATTCATTTTCATCAGAATATTTGAATGTGTTTGCATAAACTTACACTGTATGTAAATGCCTTGTTTAAAGGGAATTGTAGGTCAGGAGATTCTGGTGTCAGAAAAGACTTTGAGTCATCTAATTGGACCTTCTTCTCTTTTAGCCAAGGCTGGTCCCCTCACATTTTGGGTTCTGTTTTTTGCCTCATCAGGAATCCCTTTCCTCAATAATCACTTGATCCTGAATAGTCAGGCTTTCCCTGCCTTAAAACAAACCCTCTACCACCCCCACACCTTTCACCTTTTCTCACAGCCAAAAAAATCTGATGAAATTTTCTGCATTTGTTGTTTCCCATTTACCACCTACTCCTCAGCCCACTGCAGTCTGATTTCTGGCTCTGTCATCCTACTGGAACATGTCCCTCAGTTTATATTTTTCAATCTTTGTACTTGATGATTAGCAGCATTTGACATTGTTGACCATCTCTCCTTAATGGGAGAGGCTTCCCATGGCTCCTGTAATGCTCTGCGCTTATTTTGACTCATACTCTCTTTTGCAGACTCACCATGCTCTATCCTGTTATTCAGCGCTTCACAAGTCCTTTTTTCACACCCTATCTTTTTTCTCAGGCCAATGATTGTTAAAATTTTATTCCCAGTGCAGACCTATCAAATTAATATGTCATAATGTCACAATTAATATCCAAGGCTACTTGGTTCATCTTGTTCAAATCTGGACCCATGATCTTAGGTCATCTACTTGGTACCTCCGGCATTTCCAATTTTACTGAATAAAACTACCATCCATCTAGTTACATAAGCTGGAAACTGTGGGGAGAGGTTTGGTCACCTTATATACCTACTCTCCCTACATCCTCTAACCTCGTTCATTCCCTTCTACACCACCCCCCCACCACCATAAAATTCACTGCTGAGTTCTCTCGGCCAGCATCCCACACAGCAAAACAGGTATTTAATTAAGGTCAAAGAATCAGGGTTGGGAGCACTGTTGCTTTAAACCATATGCAAATAACCAAAATCACCCAGTAGACTGGTTACTTGTGGGTTTGGGTTTTGTCATTTTAGCCTACTAAAAATATCTCCAGTCCTTTCTGCCTCTTCATTTCCACCTCCTTTTCCTAAACTACCATTCTTTCTGGTCTGGACCATTGCTTGAAGTTCCCAGGTGGTTTACTTTTGACATTCTGTCCCACTCCCAATCCATTCTGCACACTGATCTTTCTTTCCCATCCTCATTGCTGCTTAAGCTCCTCCTCAGTAACATCCCATTACTTTTGGGAGGCAATCAAATACTTAACAAGGCTTTCAAGGTTTTTGTGATTTTGCACCTTGCTTCTTTCCACTTATTCCCTTACTATCCATGCTCAGTTTACGTAAGCCTTCAATTCTCTAAACCTACTACAGTAGTTTCTTTCTCACTAGGTCTGTGCTTGTGCTTTTTTTAACTTTTTAATGATCTACCTCCAACTATTTACCTTCCATAAGGGTCACTCAAAGCATTCGAGAGAAACTTGTTCTGACCTCATATTTTAAGCTAGGACACTTTGTTATACATGCTTGGGAAACTATATTCCTATTTTAAAGATTTATCTTTTTTCATTTAAAATATATTTGTATTATTTACCTTGGCCAGTATACTTGCTGTTTCATGCAAGTAGAGATCATGCTGGTTATCAGCACACTGTTGGCTGTGTTTTGCATACCCCCTGGGACTGTTTTGTGTTTGAGGATTTTTTCTTTTTTTTTGAGACAGGGTCCTGCTTTGTAGTTCAGGCTGGCCCTGAGCTCAATATGTAGCCCAGGCAAACCTTGAACTCAGCAATCCTCCTGTCTCTGCCTCCTGAGTGCTAGGATTACAGGCGTAAGCCACTATGCCCAGCATTGTGGCGTGTGGTATTGATTGCTGGTGGGCGTGAGTCACCACGCCCAATATCATATCATTGTATGTGGTTACCGGGATCAAACCAGGACCTTGGGCTTGCTAGGCAGGTGGCGGAACCACTGAGCTAAAATCTCTGGCCCTGTTTGAGGATTTTTATTTTATTTTATTTTATTTATTTTTCAACACCATCTCACTATGTAGTTCAGACTGGCCTTAAATTTACTATGTTGTCCAGTCTAGCCTTGAACTCTTTTTGGTGATGCTACTGCCTCAGCCTTCTGAATGCTGGAATTACAGGCGTGGTTGTTATTGTGTTTGACAAGGGGCTTAAACAATCCTCCCCCCTTAGTCTTCCACATACCTGGGACCACAGGTGCATGCCACCATGCCTAGCTGCTCAGTACATTTTGTTGAAAATGAATTCAGTCTCTATTTGCGTTTGTTTGTTTGTTTGTTTGTTTTGAGACAGGGTCTCGCTTTGCAGTTCAGGCTGGCCCTGAGCTCACTATGTAGCCCATGCAAGCCTTGAACTCACAGCAATCCTCTTGCCTCTGCCTCCCGAGTACTGGGATTACAGGTGTGAGCTACCATGCCTGGTTTAATCTCTATTTGAATACTTGGGTGATAGATGATTCTATTTATTAGCTTTCCAGTACGGTAACAAAATGTTGAAATAATTAATTTATAAGGATTATAGATTTGAGTTCAAATTTTGGAGGTTCTGGTCCATAATTGATTAGCCACATTGTTTTGAACCAGAGATGCAGCAGCACATCATAGTGTAGAAGAAAAACTGCTTACTTCACCATCTAGGGAGCAAAGAGAGAGGGAAGAGACCTGGCTTCCACAGTCCCCTTTGAGGACGTACCCATCATCCAAGGTCTTCTTACAAGGACCTACCTCCTAATGATCCACAGTAGTTTCCAGTGATGCTCCCATGATACCAAGCCTTAGCACATGGATCTTTAGAGGACATTCCATATCCACACTACTGCAAACAAGCATCACCCTAAAACTAGCCCATTTTATTGTCATACAGTGCCATTAAGAAAGGTCTTTCTGCTATATAAAGCTGTAATGGAACTAAACAGAATTACTTTCCCATATGTTAGCTTCTTGGATATTTAAAGACAGGTGATAGATCTCTTCAGACTTTCTAACTTTCAGGTTAAACATCTCCTATTTCTTGGGTATCCTGTGTTTCACACCCGTGGTATTTAGGCGACTTTCTTCTGGAAATGCTCTGTTTTGTCAGCTTTTCTTCTAGAACATTCCAAGAATGGAACACGATCATCAGATGAAATACTGTTGTCTTCATCTGGACATACCATTATTAAAACAGGCTATTTATTTTTCCTAGCAGTGAATCACCCTCTTGGCTCATATTGGGCTTACAGACAAACTTCTGTTGTTTTAAAATCAGTTCTATTCTGGATACTCTGCAATTGTTTCATTTAACTTAAGTAAATGGTCTACCCCTTTATAATTTTTGTGTGTTTTGGTTTTAGATCATGGTATATCCGCTGCTTGGTGAAGGTCTTTTTAATTCTTTTATGTTAGGAAGCATAGTAGCTCTATCATCCAGTTTTGTTTCATCTATAGGTTCAATAGTGCTTATTTCTGTGCCTACATTCCAGTCACTGATAAAGGCTAGAATAAGAAAGGGTCAGAAATAATCTTTGAACAACCTTTTCTTTAGACAGATATTCATCAGTATACTTTGAGAACCATTGCTTAACTACAAATATATCTCATTTAATCATGATAAATTTGTTTTATTCAGAGAAAGAGATTCTATGTTAACAAATTTGTATAGTCAACAGAATGCAGGATCAAGACTTGATTTCAGGTCAATTTGGCACTGTTACCTACTTTATCAAGTTGCAAGGTTATAATAAAAACTAGATACTCCTTACCTAGAACTTCTTTGATGTTAATACCAAAGTTTAATTTTCAGAAATTGTCTTCTACCTTTTGGAGAATGTGAACAACTTTGGCCTGTCACTGTTTGTTCTGAGAACCTTAATTTTTTAGTAACTACTTGATACTTAGAAAATAGAGTTCACCATACTCTAATAACTTTTTATTTTATTTTATATTTTTTTCCTTTTTGAGACAGGGTCTCACTTTGTAGTTCAGGCTGGCCCTGGGCTCACTATGTAGTCCAGGCAAGCCTCGAACTCAGGAATCCTCCTGCCTCTGCCTCCTGAGTGCTGGGATTACAGGCGTGAGCCACCATGCCCAGCTCTAGTAACTTTGCTTTTTGGAGACAGGGTCTTGCTTTGTAGTTCAGGCTGGGCCTGACAAGCCACCGCGAACTCAGCAATCCTCCTGTCTCTGCCTCCCCAGTGCTGGGATTACAGGCGTGAGCCACCACGCCCAGCATTATATGTGGTAACCGGGGATCGAACTCAGGTCCTTACGCTTGCGAGGCAGGCGCCGGAACCACTGAGCTAACCCTCCGGCCCGTCTAGTAACTTTTTAAAGTGAGTTCTGTATTTCCTTTTTATGGGAGAAAAATTAGTTTCCAGTGATGCTCCCGCTATACCAAGCCTTAGCATATGGATCTTTGGGGGACATTCCATATCCACACTATTGCAGACAAGCATCACCCTAAAGCTAAGCCCATTTTATTGTCCTACAGTGCCATTAAGAAAGGTCTTTCTGCTGGGCGTGGTGGCTCATGCCTGTAATCCCAGCACTCGGGAGGCAGAGCCAGGAGGATTGCTGAGTTTGAGGCTTGCCTGGGCTACATAGTGAGCTCAGAGCTAGCCTGAACTACAAAGCAAGACCCTGTCTCAAAAAAAAAAAAAAAAGGTCTTTCTGCTATATAAAGCTGTAATAGAACTAAGCAGAATTGTTTTCCCATATGTTAGCTTCTCAGATATTTAAAGACAGGTGATAGATCTCTTCAGACTTTCTAACTTTCAGGTTACTATTACTACTTCTGGTTACTTAATATGGACATTCTGATATCAACTTGTAAATGACATTTGTAGTCTCTATAGAATGAGAGATTTGTTGTTGTATCACTGATTATTGCTATTGATAGCTTTAGCAATCTTTATATCTTGTCCTTTCTTTTTCTGGCCAATAATCACTGTATTTGATTGGTCTGGAAAATTGCTGAAGAATAAATGTGTAATATCCAGCAGAATTTGATTAATCTCTAAAATACATGGAACACTCTAATCTGAGATGTAAAGAACCTTTTTAAATAGTTGTATTATTTTAATGTATTTCTTATGTAACAAAAATATGGAATGAAAATTAAACATTTTATAATAAAAATGATGAATTGATTTAAACATCTGATTTCCTTTGGCTTTTTAGAAAGATGTAATTAAATAATGTTATTTCACCTGTTTAATTTTTTTTTTTTTTTTGAGACAGGGTCTCGCTTTGTAGTTCAGGCTGGCCCTAAGCTCACTATGTAACCCAGGCAAGCCTTGAATTTAGCAATCCTCCTGCCTCTGCCTCCCGAGTGCTGGGATTACAGGCGTAAACCACCACGCCCAGCTCACCTGTTTAAATTTTAAAAAATTTTTCTACTAATAAAGCACACTCTGAAGTTCTATTTTTCATTGTTTACATTGAAATACTGATTCTTTTTTAATAAGTAAATGCCACATACAAATGACTACCGCTCTTTCAGGCTTCTTGCCTGCTCCTGAACTGCAGAGTCAAAATTGAAGACAAGAATCTATGATACATCAGTTATAGTTTAGAACTGATGCTGGGTGAGAAGTTCCCTAATAAAACTGCTGTACTTGATGTTTCCTAGTCTCTTAGGTTACCACCACCTTCTTACTACTGTGAAAGGAAAACAAAAGAAAAGGATTTTTTTCCTGTTTTGAAATTTTTTGTGCTCCGTCTTTTCAAACTGCCAGAAATCATGGATAGGTGTGGTGGTACAACATAAAAATCCCAGTACCTAGGAGGCTGAGGCTGGAGGGTCAATGCAAATTTGAGGCCAGCCTGGACTCATAGTGAGTTCGAGGCCAGCCTGAACTACCAGCCTGAACCTTAACTTTTTAATAACTACTTGGTCTTTAGAAAGTAGAGAGTTCACCATACTTTAATAACTTTTAAAGTGAGTTCTGTATTTCTTTTTTATGGAAAAAATTATTTTGAATTATCACTGCTTTTGGTTACTTAGTGTTGTTGAGACAAGAAAGACCCTGTCTTAAAACAGACCTCCCACAAATTTTACTTACTGAAAATTCAACTGTACTTTTCTGAAAATACACTTACATGAACATAAATAAAATCAACAGATCTCTTCATAAATCCTTAAATTAGTTGAAACAGTCATACAAAGGTAGTAAAATTATATAAATAGTAATTATTTTTTTTGTTTTGTTTTGTTTTGTTTTGTTTTGAGACAGGGTCTTGCTTTGTAGTGCAGGTTGGCCCTGAGCTCTCTATATGGCCCAGGCAAGCCTCGAACTCAGCAGTCCTCCTGCTTCTCCCTCCTCAGTGCTGGGATTAGAGGCAACCATGCCCAGCCAGCATTGTGGTATATGGTACTGATTACTGGTGGGTGTGAGTCGCCATGCCCAGTATTGTTTTATGGGATTACTGGGGATCACATTGAGGACCTTGCTAGGCAGGGGCCTGGAACCACTGAGCTAAACCTCTGGTCCCCTATTGAACACTGAATTGGCACGACAGCAAACCCTCCAGAATGTTTGCCTTGGCAATACATTAAACACTTGTGATAATGCTGTTTTAAGTACCCATACTTTGGGTGTTAAGTAAAAATCTCTTGTGAGATCCATTTTCATATTTCAATTTTTACAATATAATAGGTTTAAAACAATCTCCTGATTACTAGTGATACTGAGCATTTATCCTGTTGGTTATTGGGTATTTCTTTTGAGTTAGCAGTGTATATTTTTACTCCAGGCCCCCCCCCCCTTTTGAGACAGTCTCAATTTGTAGTTCAGGCTGGTCCTGAGCTCACTCTATAGCCCAGGCAAACCTCGAACTCAGCAGTCCTCCTCTCTCTGCCTCCCAAGTGCTGGGATTACAGGCGTGAGCTACCACGCCCGGCACTGTGGTATGTGGTATTGATTGCTGGTGAGTGTAAGTCACCAGGCCCAGCATTTTTCTATGTGGTTACCAGGGATCGAACTTAGGACCTTGTGCTTGTGAAGTAGGCCCTGGAACCATTGAGCTAAATCTGCAGTCCTCCAGCCCCCTTTTAATTGAGATGTTTGTATTTTGTTTACTGATTTACACAGCTTTTCCTTTTGGGGGAGCCAGACTTTGGATTCTAGTCTTTTATTTGTAAATAACTTTTTTCAGATGATATTTCTCATGTTTATAGAGTTTTAGATTTTTTGTTTTGGTTATCTTACAAAATTGGTTATTTTTATTATTTTACCTTTATGATTTGTACTTTTATGTATTTTTCAATAAATCTTTCCCTACCCTATAGTCACAAAGGCTTTCTTCTAAAACATTTTAAATTTTTCTATGTACATTTTGGCAATTAATTCACCTAGAACTTATTTTTGTGTTTGGTGTGAATTATGAAGATGGTCTTATCTTTTCTGTATGTGTAACCAGTTGTCCTAATATCATTTATTAAATCAATTATTCCTTGGCATCCCAGTAATTTGTAATGCTATTTCTGAATTATATAGGCAAGTATGGTACTGCTGATCTATAACCCCAGCCCTTGTTTTCTTTCATTTTCATTTTTTGGATTTTAACCAAACAGTGCTAATAATTCATCACAACTGTTCACGATAGCTTCAAAACCAAATGAATTAGCATCAGCTGTTTATGAATAATGGAAGACATTTTGATCCTTTGCTGTATGCAGAATGAGGTGCTAATATGCTGATGAATTGTCTTCTAGCTATATAGAGGAGGAAAATGGAAAATTAATTTCAGGTAAGAAGTTAATCTTTTTTTTTTTTTTTTGAGACAGGGTCTCGCTTTGTAGTTCAGGCTGGCCCTGAGCTCACTGTGTAGCCCAGGCAAGCCTCGAACTCAGCAATCCTTCTGTCTCTGCCTCGCTGAGTGCTGGAATTACAGGCGTGAGCCACCACACCCAGCACTGTGGTATGTGGTATTGATGGCTGGTGGGCATGAGTCACCACGCCAAGCATTGTATGTGGTTACTGGGACCGAACTCAGGGTTTTGCGCTTGAGAGGCAGGCGCTGGAACCACTGAACTGTTTCTCCAGCCCAGAAGTTAATCTTTTTGAAACATAACATTCATGTATTTTTAAAAACACAAGAAAATAGAGTATTATTGGGGTTCACTGGCAGATCTTTGTATTTTTCGAGTTATGAGCTTTTGAACAAGCATTTTTTAGGTTTGTTTGACAAATAATAAAAATAGCATCCATAATTCTGGATCTTCCAAAAACTTCAGTGTTGGAGAGTTAAAAAAATTTAGTTATTTTAATTACTTTTCTGCTACAGAATAATGTTGACAGAATATTGTGAGATGAGAGCAAATTTAATTCTTCTGGTTTAGAATGGAGCTTGGCAGAGAAGTATATTACTAAGTAAGTGATTATTGAATGAAAAAATATGACATACATTTCTGAGCATCTTAATAAATTATTACTTCTTACAGTGTCTATAGTTTGAATCTTAGCACCTTTTTCTTTTCTTTTTTTTGTACCAGAGATTGAATTTGGGACT
Source organism: Thryonomys swinderianus (assembly GCA_004025085.1). Classification (NCBI taxonomy): domain Eukaryota; kingdom Metazoa; phylum Chordata; class Mammalia; order Rodentia; family Thryonomyidae; genus Thryonomys; species Thryonomys swinderianus. Next base: position 35,742 of record PVIC010010003.1, read on the forward strand.
TTGTGCTTGGGAGAGGCAGACACGGCTCTACTGAGCTAAATACCCAGCCCCTCTAGTTTGAATCCTTTTTTTTTTTTTTTTTTTTTTTGAGACAGGGTTTCGATTTGCAATTTAGGCTGGCCCTGAGCTCACTATGGAGCCCAGGCAAGCCTGGAAAACTCAGCAGTTGTCCTGCCTCTGCCTCCCGAGTGCTGGGTGAACCACCACGCCCAGCTCTAGTTTGAATTTTAATGGTGTGTTTCTTCTATTATCCATTGATAATACAGAATCAAATATGAACAGCTGGTAAACACAAACAGTGTTTTTCTTCTACCAACAGAGTTTGAGAACCATTTTTTTGTATAGAGCCTTCTAATTGGTTTACTGTTAAACATCGACATAAACTTCATTATATTTACTAAAGTAAATGATGGAGTGGACCAAAAGCATTACTGAAGCTTCTTTTCCATAATTTGTTCTTTCCTATTTTTGTTCTTTTCCATATCTATTCTTTTATTTGTAGAAGGAAATAAAAATGAACCTTTGCTATTTTATGCAGTTTGTCTCTCCTATAATAATTCTCAGAGTGGGTTCTGCAAACCAGCAAATCAGCCTCATTTGAGAACTTTTTGTTTTTTCAGTACTGGGGATTGAACTCGTGACTTTGTACTTGCAAGGCAGGCAGCAGCATCACTGAACTAAATCCCTGGCCCTTCAGAACTTGTTAGAAAAATGGTTTCTCAGACCCCACTTAAGTTAACAATTTAGAAGTTCTTTGACTTAAGCTTCAATCTTTCTCTCTCTCATTTGTTTGCTTGTTTGTTTTTATAGACAAGGTCTCACTGTGTAGTTTTGGCTGGCTGTAAACTCACATGTAGTCCCTGCTGGCCTCAAACTCACAGTGATCTTCCTGCCTTAGCCTCTTAGGTACAAGGATTACAGGCATGTAATCCTGGCTTGCAATCTCTTTTAACTTAGTTCTCTAGGTGATTCTGCTACATAGAAGTTGGAAACCATTGACTGTATTTTAGCTGTCCAATCTAGTTCCTTACAAATTATTGAAGATATTTTTTTCAAATTTCTTCCAAATATATAAACTTGTTAGGTGTAGGTTTTAAGGTTGTTTATTCTGCCCTTTAATTACTTTCAACTATGTCCAACGTTCAAATATTTAAGAAAACATAGTCACTGTATTTCTTGCAATATAGTGGAGTAGGTCACCTGACTAACTTTCCTACAGAAAACAAATTTTAAATACTAGATAATTTTTTAAAATTGGACTTAATGGAAGTAGCTGGCCAGAAAATAAAGAATTATATTAAAGGGCCGGAGGGTTAGCTCAGTGGTTCCGGCGCCTGCCTCGCAAGCGCAAGGTCCAGAGTTCGATCCCCGGTAACCACATATAATGCTGGGCGTGGAGACACGCCCACCAACAATCAACACCGCATGCCACAACGCCAGACGTGGTGGCTCACGCCTGTAATCAAAGCACTCAGGAGGCAGAGACAGGAGGATTGCAGAGTTCGCGGCGGCTTGCCTGGGCACCATAGTGAGCTCAGGGCCAGCCTGAACTACAAAGCGAGACCCTGTCTCAAAAAAAAAAAAGCAAAAAAAAAAAAAGAATTATATTAAAAACTGTGTGAAAGTGAAAACCCAGAGATGTAAGCCAAGTGCTTTTATCTTAAGACCATTATTTGTAAAACTTAGTTGTGGTCTACTGAAGAAGCTCAAAGAACAGGAGGAGATAAAGGTTAGTTTTCTGGTAGAACTTTTCCATTAAAGATGGTATGTCAAAGGGCTATTCCTAAAAATAAATGTAAAGTACAAATGCATTTATTACATCCGGGCATCCAAAAGGGAGATTTCCTTTCTCAAATTTCAGTGGTTGTGCGTAGGGAAAAAAAGTTTCTCTTGCTTGGTAGGAAAATCTTAAGCCACTAATTAAGTGTAAAGTGGTATAAGGGTGGCAGTGCTTTAAAATGCGAAGAATGCCCAAGATGCAACTGCTCAAAGCTTCTTGGAAGAGCTTATCTTCATCCCAGGACTTAGAGAATTCCTAAAGTTGTAAGAAATATGAACTCAGTCACAAAGAAACCAGGTATAGTGCATGATCGGAGAGCTATCTCAACAATGATTTAATAGACACAGAAAGTAAATACATATAGTTAACATATATGCTGTTAGGAATAAAGAATTTAAAATGGAGTGAAGTACAAGTGTAAAAAGTGACTTGATTTGAGAAACAATCAGGTTTAACCCCCAGCATCTCCCCACCCAAACAGCTAGAAGTAAAAACTATAATTGGATTAAGAACTCAGCATATAAGAACAGATTAGATACAGCTAAAGAGAGATTTAGGAAACCAGAAGATACGAAAAGTCATTAAGATTTCCAGGGCAAAAAGAATGAGGGAAGGGCTTTTTTTTGAGCTAGAATTTCATTATGTAGTCAAGCCTGGCCCTGAGCTTGTGATCCTCCTGCCTCATCTTTATCCTCTTTAGTGCTAAATTACAGATGTGTGCTGTCATGCCCAACTTAAGCAAAGGAATTATTTGAAAAGAATGAATGATAGAGAACTGATAAAAAGTTCCAGTCCACAAGTTTAGAACTCGTAAAGAATTCACACCTACTAGACATCTTTTAAGACTTGATTGTTGTCATACAAGCTCTTAGCAGCTCTCAGGGAAGAAAAGATATTTTTAACAACTAGCTAGGCGGTCAGCTAATTTCTTAACTCTGCTAGTGAAAGCAAGAATATAGATGATTATTTCCCAAGTGCTTAGATAAAGCAGTTGTCATCCAAGAATTGTAAGAATGATGCACACCCATCTCTTGTAAATTCTGATCACTTTCCTTCAGGAAATAAAAGTAATCAGTAATTTCAACTCTGAGGTTTGAGAAGGATCAAAGAGCAAAGATAGTGGCAAGTCTTTGGATATGTTTTAATGAGTGTTGGTTTTATAAGATAATAATTTTGTCCCCTAAGCTTTTAAAATAGAACTAAAGATATGATTAAAATAGCATCTGAATTAGGATAGGGAATCGTCAATTTATGCTATTTTATTTTCCTTGTACTCTTCAGGAGGAAGATAAATTGGTTAACTTCATACTTTGATATGTGTTATATTTTCAGACCATTAAAAGAATAGAAATGTTATGAATAATTAACAGATGGAAAGTGGAAGTTTGAAAAGGCAAGGAAAGTAGAATGGTGTGCATAACCCATGGCTGAGGCAGGAAGATTGCAAATTTGAACTCAGCCTAGACAATTTATAAGACCGTGTCTCAAATTTGAAAAAAACAAAAAATACACACAGACACATAAAAAGGCTCGTGTTATAGTTCATTGCAAAGGGGGACACACAAAGATTTCTTAAACAATACAAAAAGTACTGTATAGTTATAAAGAAAAAATAAATTGGATTTCATTAAAATGAAAGACTTCACCAAAAGATTCTGTGTTAGTGTGCACAGACTGCCATAAGAAAAGACCATATAGGGCCAGAGATTTAGCTCTGGTTCTGTCACCTGCATACCAAGCGGAAAAATCCTGAGTTTGATCCCAGTAACCACATACAACAATACTGGGCATGGTAGCTCATGCCAGTAATCCCAGCACTTGGGAGGCAGAGGCAGGAGGATTGCTGGGTTCGAGGCTTGCCTGGGCTACATAGTGAGCTCAGGGCCAGCCTGAAACAAAGTGAGACCCTGTCAAAAAAAAAAAAAAACCATATACTGAGTAGCATGACTAATGTATTTTCTCATGATTTGGGGGGTTGAAGGTTCAAGATCAAGAGCCAACATGGTTGGTTTGTGGTGAATTCTCTCTTCCTGACTGGAACCCAGTCTTCTTGCTGTGTGTTCACGTCGCAGGAGACAGAGTGTCTCTTTTACAAAGCTAGAGTCCTTTGGATTAGGGCCCCTTTTGGTTTCATTTCATCTTTCTCTCCAAAATAGTTTTGGGGATGAGGATGTTAGGGCTTCTGTGTATGAATTGAGGTGCTGGTGGTGGCAGAATTCACTCCATAGCAGATTGCACTGAAAGAGAAATAAAAGACATCACAGAGTGAGAGAAGATATTTGAAATACATATATTTGATAGGACTTGAACCTAGAATACATAAGAACTATAAATCAGTAATAAAAAGGACAGAAAGCCAGTAGAAAAATGGGCAAAAGATTCAAATAGGTATTTCTCAAAGACTACATCTATAACAATGGAACTTCCATAAGCATTAGAAAAGTAAAAATTAAAGCCTCTGAAAGATTCTTCTGTATATGTACCAGAAAGTTAGTATAAGAATATTGATAATTCAAAGTACTAAAGATGTGAGGCATCTGGACCTCTCATACACTATTGGTTGGGATAAAAATAAGTGAGTAAAGTGGTGTTGGTAAACTGGTAGAATTAGCTAAAACCAAACATAGCCATGACCTAGCAATTCCATTCCTTGGGGAAGAGGAAGGGACTATATCAAAAGAAAGATATCTTTTTTTTTTTTAGCAACAGCTCAAATGGATAAAATAATGGTAGTATTACTATAAAGCAATGAAAATGAGTGAACTATTGCTGTGTGCAACATATATGACTCTTACTATCATAATGAGGAATAGAAATTAGACAAGAGAATACCTGTTATCTGCTGGGCATAGTGGTACACACCTGTAACCCCAGGACTCAGGAGGCTGAGGCAGGAAGATCACCACAAGTTCCACCCTGGACTATATAGTAAGACTGTGTTTCTAAAAATGGGGAGGGGGTGGAGAGAATGCATACTGTCTCTTTGTATTTATATTAAGTTTTCAAAAGCTGGCAAAACTCATCAATTATTTTTATCTCTAACAATGATGGAAATTAAGTAGTGGCAGTCTGTAGTGAAGAGTAGAGGGATAGGGACTATAGGATACCGATATCGTCGCCTTTCTTTTACTGGTTGTAGGTTACCCTGAATGTGTTCACTTTGGAGAAGTAGAACCAAACATTTATAATGTATGTAGTTTCTGTATGTATGTTTTCAATAAAAGTTTGATTTAAGTAATCACAATATTTTTCTTAAACTAGGTGATAGATACAGGGTTTTTATTTCATGGTGCTTTATATCTAGGTATATTTCATAAATATTCCTATTCAGTGTCCAAAAAATGTATGTAGTCACTACTTCATTGATAAACTGAGTAACTACTGACCTATTACAATGCTTAGGACATTGTATTCTTTTTTTTTTTTTTGCTTTTTGAGACAGGGTCTCGCTTTGTAGTTCAGGCTGGCGCTGAGCTCACTATGGTGCCCAGGCAAGCCGCCGCGAACTCAGCAATCCTCCTGTCTCTGCCTCCCGAGTGCTGGGATTACAGGCGTGAGCCACCACATCCGGCATTGTGGTATGCTGTGTTGATTGTTGGTGGGCGTGTCTCCACGCCCAGCATTATATGTGGTTACTGGGGATCGAACTCAGGACCTTGCGCTTGCGAGGCAGGCGCCGGAACCACTGAGCCAACCCTCCGGCCCTGGACATTGTATTCTTTAAATATTCCCTCCAAGGAACAGAAGTAGGCTAGTAATTCCTTTTTGCCATCAGCCATTTTTGACTCAATTATTTATAAGTTGTTATTTCTACTGTTATTTCTAAAAACAGATGTAAAAACCACTGTTGTACTTGTGCTAAGTTGAATTATTAAGTGAGAAACTTATCAACTTTACAAATACAAAAAAAAGATGTAAAAACCACTATGTTGTACTTGTGCTAAGTTGAATTATTAAATGAGAAACTTATCAACTTTACAAATATATTGTAAATGGTTGTTCTTTTCAGTTATAGGGACTTCAATCAACACCAGCTATTTATATATCAGCAATTTAGATACAGAATGAATTTTTGGATGTAAGCCAGTGAATTACACAGGTTTGAAGACATCAAGTTTGTTAGACCTTAGAGCTTCTGATATTCTTAGGTGTATCACATTTTAAAATTTTTTTTCTGAACAAACAGAATCAACATTGTTTTGATGTTTTTGCAACTTCGGGAATAAGCTTTTCAGAGTTAAGAACACAAAGTCACTGAATAAAATCTAAAATTCTGTTTTACAGCTTTAGAAACACTTTCACAAATAGTTTCTTGTTAGGTTTGCAGAGCAACTTTATGATCTGACACTATCAAAATTCTGCTTGCCAAACAATTCAGCTAACAAAATAACCCACAGCTAGTATCATACTTAATAGGGAAGACTGGAAGCTTTCTCCCTTAAGATCTGGAAAAGACAGAGGTGTTTACTCTTGCTGCTGAATGCTATTTCTAAGTTCTAGGTATGGCAGCTTGGTAGGAAAGAGAAAAGGGATCTGTATCAGCGAGGAAGAATACTATTTCTGTTTCCAAAGGACATGATCTCAAACAGAAAATCCCAAAGAATTAAAAAAAAAAAAAACCTTTTAGAGATAATAACTGAGTTCAGCAAAGTTGCAAGATATAAGATCAAGAGCCAAAAGTCAATTGCATTTATATATATTAGTGATGAACAATCTAAAAATAAAATTATGAAAACAGTTCACCCAGGTGTGGTGATCCACACCTTTAATTCCAGCACTCAGGAGGCTGAGGCAGAAAAATTGCCATGAGTTCGAAGCTAGGCTGGGCTGCATAGTGAGTTCAAGGCTCAAGCAAACAAACAAACAAACCCATGAAACAAAACAATTCCACTTACAGTAATGTCAGAAGAAATGAACTCAGATTAAACTGAAGACCTAAATCAGTAACATTCTTAGAGGAAAACAGGTAAAAATCCACATAATACTGGATTAGGCATAACTGATTTTTTTTAAAGATATGACACAGAAGCATAACCAATAAAAGTATGTAAGTGGGACTTCATCAAAGTTGAAACTTGTCATGAGTCAAAAGATAATATCAAGAAAATCAAGGCAATCCGAAAATAGGAGAAAATATTTCTAAATCACCTAAGTACGTAAATTTGTAAGTACATATATTAAGTATATTAAATTCTTTGTACATAAATTTATATGAAAGGTCATAGCATCATTATTCATAATACCCCAGAAGTGGAAACAACCTAAATGTTTATTCAATTGATGAAATGATAAAATACACTTATGCACACAGTCAAATATTAGTACAGAAAAGAACAAGTAAGGTTATATGCTACAACCCAGGTGCACTTTGAAAACATCATACAAGGCCAGAGATTTAGCTCAGTGGTTCCAGCACCTAGCACTATGTGCCTACCAAACATATAGTCCCTGGTTCGATCCCCAGTAACCACATCCTACAAAACTGTGCATGGTGACTTGTTCCCACCAGCAACCAGTACCATACACCACAATGCTGGGTGTTGTGGCTCACACCTGTAATACCAGCACTCAGGAGGCAGAGGCAGGAGGATTGCTGAGTTTGAGGCTTGGCTGGGCTACCTAGTGAGCTCAGGGCCAGCCTGAACTACAAAGCAAGACCCTGTCTCAAAAAAAAAAAAAAAGATCATACTAAGTAAAATAAGTTAGACACAATGGAGACATATTGTGTGATTTCACTTGTAAGATATTTTTGCATGTGACTTTTTAATTGGTGAATAACATTCCATTTTATGGTTACACCACAGTTTGCCTGTTCTTCTTTTGATGGGCATTTGTGTCCGGGTTTTGGCTATTATAAATACACCTGCTATAAACATTTATGTACATGTCTTTGTATAGACATGTGTTTTCATTTCTGTTGACTAAAAACCTTGGAATATACTTGCTTGCCCATATTAACTTTGTAAGAAACTGCATAACATCTTTGCCAGTATTTAATGTTGTCAGCCTTTTGCCTTTTTCTTTGCTCTTTCCCCCCCCCAAAAGAAAACTTTTCTTTTCTTTTTCAATATAGATTTGTAAAGGAATTCTAAGAATTTAAGGCTCAGTTTGTGAATAGTTATTGGTCTCAGAGGGAGAATGTCAAGGGTATCCAAATAGTCTCTTTGAGAGAACTGTAGGACACATAATAACTTTTTTCTATTGTATCATTTATAGTCCCATGTGACTTCAGACTTTTGACAGAAGTCATTATTATGGAAATTTATAACATAAAAGAACTCCACAGGTCTGAAGATGAATATGACCATTGTGTCATTGTGGACTAGACTAACACTAGTCAATGAAACTTTGTGCAGTGATAGCCACTGGCCACTTATGTGGTTTTGATGTGGCTAGTGCCACCAAAAACCCCTGAATCTTAAATTTTAATTAATGGTTATTTTTGTTAGTCGTTATTTTGTTGAAAAGTGAAGTTCTAAGGTAATATTTTTCAGGAAAGAACCTCTAAGGAAAAATTATTGAGTGAGATGTGTCAGCTTTGCTGGCCCTGGGCCATCATGTGTTTGGTCTTTCCCTTTCCTGTGTGAATCTGTGTGTCTCTTGAGAGATATAACCAAGACCTGAAGCAGCACCAAAGAGGAATCAGCAAATATATAAGAATTACAGTTAGGGCCGGAGGGTTAGCTCAGTGGTTCCGGCGCCTGCCTCGTGCCTCGTGAGCGCAAGGACCTGAGTTCGATCCCCGGTAACCACATATAATGCTGGGCGTGGAGACTCACGCCCACCAACAACCAACACCGCATACCACAATGCCGGACG
>PVIC010010004.1:0-44328 GCA_004025085.1 Thryonomys swinderianus
ACTGTGGTATGTGGTATTGATGGCTGGTGGGCGTGAGTCTCCACGCCCAGCATTGTATGTGGTTACCTGGGATCAAACTCAGGACCTTGCGCTTGCGAGGCAGGCACTGGAACCACTGAGCTAACCCTCCGGTTTTGCTGTGGGTTTTCTTAGGCCTCCGCCGAGTGAGAGATCTCTGTCGAGTTCTGCAGTTGCCAGCGACTTTTGAAGAGACTGCAGTCACCTACTACCAGCAGGCATACCGGCACCCTGGCATTCGGACAGCCAGGCTGCAGAAGAAGGAGGTGCTGGTCGGATGCTGTGTTTTAGTTACCTGCCGGCAGCATAACTGGCCCCTCACCATGGGGACCATCTGCACCCTGTTGTATGCAGACCTGGATGTGTTTTCTGGCACCTACATGCAAATAGTGAAGCTCCTGGGCCTGGACGTGCCTTCTCTCTGCTTGGCCGACTTGGTGAAGACTTACTGTAGCAGGTGCTTCCCTTGGGGGAACACTGGGATGGGATGGGTCTGTATATCCTCCTCATTTTCCCTGTTTTTCTTTTTTTTAATTAACCAAATTCATAGTTCCTTTAAAATAATATGGGAGAAAAAATCTATTCTCCATATCTTGTGCTTACAGTAAGGCTATATTGCTGTGCATTTCTAGAAGACTTAATTTTCAAATCTCTTTGCCTTCACAGCAACCTAATGGTTTAAAAGAAGCAATTACTAGGGGCCAGGGATTTAGCTCAGTGGTTCTGGTGTCTGTCTTGCAAGCACAAGATCCCGAGTTTGATCCCTGGTAACCACACACCACAATGTTGGGCGTAGTGGCTCGTGCCTATAATCCCAGTATTCAGGAGGCAGAGGCAGGAGGATTGCTGTGAGTTCCAGGCTTCCTAGGCTCCATAGTGAGCTCGGGGCCAGCCTGAACTACAAAGCGAGACCCTGTCTCAAAAAAAAAAAAAAGAAGTAGTTACTAGTCTGAGCTGAGTCACATGTGTGACACACCCTATGAGGGCACTTCTTGGAGTTGCACAGTGCAGAGTGGTGTGACTGCAGGCAGCAGTGCCACCTTGTGGGGTCATCTCTGAGTGGAGCTGAAGGGATATTAGTTAGAGGTTTGTAGTTCGGCTGACCCTGAGCTCACTATGGAGCTCAGGCAAGCCTCGAACTCAGTAATCTTCTTGCCTCTGCCTCCCGAGTGCTGGGATGACAGGCGTGAACCACCACGCCCGGCTTTTTTTTTTTGTAAAGTAGTTATGTTCTTTTTGTTTGTCCTAACAAACAGCAGAAAATGAAGGCAGATGGTGTCACATACCCGAAGGTCTGGAGATAGGTAATGGAGAGGGAGTCTAGTTTGAGTTAGGGCCTGAGTTCTATCCCCGGCACCACAAGAAAAAGAAAAGTAATTTCTGACCCTGATCTACCTCCTACCTGTGATTAGGTGCAAAGTTTTCATCTCTAAATGTACAAAACATCATAGAATTTGAAGTAGGTTAAATGAGAACCTTAAGCACTAAGAATAGTGGCAAATGGGGAGACGCTTGACTGGCATCAGTGCCTTTTCGCTGGCTCCTTCCTTTACTCTGACCTGCAGAGCACTCGCCCCGTTTTCTCGCGTGACCTCTCTGAATTTGCTGCCCAGTGAGCTCGTGGGCAGCACAGCTTCCCCGTCGCGAGTGGGCTTCCCTGCCTCACTCTGGAGACCTGACCCTCGTTTCGGTTGTTTCAGCTTCAAACTGTTCCAGGCGTCTTCGTCTGTACCAGCCGAGTACGTGGAAGACAAAGACCAGATGCTGTCTCGGACCTTGCAGCTGGTGGAGCTGGCCGGGGAGACGTGGCTGGTGACCGGGCGGCACCCCTTGCCTGTCATCACTGCGGCTACCTTCCTGGCATGGCAGTCACTGCGGCCTTCAGACCGGATGACGTGCTCCCTGGCCCGATTCTGTAAAATGGCCAGCGTGGACCTGCCCTACCCGGCCGCCTCCCGGCTGCAGGAGCTGGTGGCTGTGTTGCTGCGGATGGCCGAGCAGCTGGCCTGGTTGCAGGTTCTGAAACTTGACAAACGGTCTGTGGTGAAGCACATCGGTGACCTTCTCCGACACCGCCACATGCTGCTCCGGATGGCCTTTCAGGGTGGGTCATCGGAAATGGGGGCCCAGGGGAAGGAGCAGCAGAGCCAGGGACAAGGACGAGGCAAGCGACCAGCCAGTCCTGCGCTGCTTCTCCCACCCTGCATGCTGAGGCCCCCGAAGCGGACCTGCCCCACCCCCCCTGTCTCCACAGTCACTGGAGATGAGAATATCTCTGACAGTGAAATAGAGCAGTACCTGCGCACCCCGCAGGAAGTCAGGGACTTTGAGAGAGCCCAGGCTGCCGGCCAGGCAGCCAGGCAGGTGCGGGGCCCCCGGCCCACTTCCCTAGTTTGAATCGAGCGCGCTGCTGCTGTTGCTGCTGCAGGCCTGACGGGACTTTCCTGCTGCACTTGCAGCATTGCAGGAGCTGAGAAATTCTTGGCCTGTTGACTCTGGCGGCAGCTGTGTGCTATGTGTGTATCGTATCATGAGATCCTCTACCTCATTAATAAAAGGACCGTGGGTGGACTACGGCTATAGCTGAGGGGTTTGCAAAATTTTAATATATTAAAACAAGAGATATCTGCTAGAAAACATTCTATTGTATAAAATCCGAGCTTTTAAATACATGTTTTCTTTGGCACTTTTCATTCCCTCCCTCCCTCTCCCCAGCGTATTGCAAAAAGCTCTCCAGTGCTAAGGCATTGGCAGGGTATGTAAACAGCAGCCGGCGTATGTGGAAAAATAATACAAAGCTTATTCCTCCCTACTATGGTCTGTGCAGCAAGCATAAATAACAGGACCGATCTCCAGGAGTTTGCGTGAGTTTCCCCTCCCCGTGTCCTAGTCCACGTGATTAGGCCAGGGTGACGTGAACACTGGAAGGGAACCGGGACCGACCTGGTCCACTCCATTTGCGCTTAGTCCTGTGGTAAGGCTGGTGATTTTCTTTTAGACTGGGAAAAACCCAGGTGCTGGTGTTTTGAAGTAGTGACGGGAAAGCCCCTTGAGCTGAAGAGACCCCACTCCCTGCCTCAGGGCTTAGCTCGGGCTTCTGTGAGGAAGCTGGAGGTCCCTCCCACCCCGTGGAGTTAGACTGTATTGGGGTGGCTCTTCTATGTGGCCTCACAGAGGCAAGGAGGTGCCCTTCCTCTGTCCCTCCACGTTGGGAGGCGGGGACGGGGTCTCGGAGCTGAACGCAAGGCTTCTCCAAGCACCACCTGCAGCGCCAGGTGGCGCCATCCTCAGCACTGTTCGGGCAGCCCTGCCCGGATCCGGGTGGGGCGCGCCCCATTTCCTCAGGTCGGCGGGCACCTGGCAGCTTTGCAGGTGGGGCTCCGCTTCGGGCCTGTTCGGGGGCCAGCCGCGGGAGTGCAGTCGCCTCTCTGCGCGCCCTTCCCACCTGTCAGAGCCCACGGGGCCAGCTCCCGCCCACTGTCCCCACGCGCAGAGTTCATCTCAGGAGCAGCGCCAGTTAAGGCCAGCCGGGCCTGGCCGGGGCTGGTGCGCTGAGCTGGCTCACGGAGCCAAGGCTGCGGGCCCGGGCTCCTGCCTGGACCCTGCGGAGGCTGTCCCCCCGGAGGAACCGGGCGCCCTGGCTGGACTGCGTCTCCATGCGCACGCCGACAGGACCTCGCGCCCACCTGGGAGGGCACCTAGAACCAGACCTTAAAACCGGTCTGAGCTGGAAAGAAGAGGGTCGTGCCCGTTTCTGCGGCCGTCGCTCGCGCACAGGGGTGGCCCTCCAGGCAGGGGCCACGGCCTCTCTTCTCCGCCTCCGGGGTGGGGGCGGCCGGCGGCGCCGCCTCGGCCCAGGCCCAGCCGCCCGCGGCCGCTCAGGAGCTCGCGGTTACAGCCCGGAGCGCCGCCTACACGGTCGTCTCGCTCTTCCAGAGCCCGGTCTTCATGCAGCCGCCACCGCCGGGCGCCTCTGCGCCGGTCGCAGCCGCAGTGGCGGCGTCGTACTTGCCGCCCTTGGGCGCGCCGTTCAGGCTGGCGGTGTTGAGCGGGTACGAGCACCGCTTGCCCTCCTTCGCCAGCGCGCCGCCGCCCTTGAGGTTGTCGCGGCTGGCGCTGCGGCGCTGGCCGGGGCGCCCGGTCTCGGGGCCCGGCGCGGCACTCGAGTCGCTGCCTTCGGACGGCGTGAGCGCGGCCTCGCCCTCGGCCGGGTGGCTGTCGCTCGGGCTGCGGCGCAGGCTGCCGCTCTCGCTGGAGGGCGGCTCCGGCGCCCCGGGCACCGCGCCCGCGCGCACGGCCCGCAGCCGGCTCCTGCCACCCGTGTCCCCCACGCGTGGCGCCTTGGCCCGGCTCCGGTGCGCGCGGCGCCCGTGGTGCACGTTGTTGGGGTGGCGCGGGGCCAGGCCCGGCCGGGGACCCGTGAGCTCCGGCTCCCCATCCCCGCGGGCCGCCGCCCCCGCCTCACACGCCTGGCTCTGGGCCAGCTGCAGGTTGGTGAGCTTGCAAGGCCCGCTGCTGCCGCTCGGGGAGGACTGCAGCGACGAGGGCCCCTCCGCCAGCACCAGGGGACCGTCCTCGATGGTCGCAGACACCGCTCGGGTCGGGGCGTGGGGGGCCGAGGGCGAAGCCGGGGGACAGCACGCGCGCCAGGAGGCCCTGACGTCCCTGCGCCGGGCGCAGTGATGCGTGAAGACGAAGAGGCCCAGGGCCGAGGCTGCCACCCCGTAGAGACAGCTGCACACCACCCGGGGCAGCCAGCGCTGGGACACGGCCAGGGCTCCGCAGGCCCACATGGCCAGGTACAGGAAGTGCGTGGTCATCAGCGCCCCCAGCTGGACTCCCGGGGAATAGAGGCCGTCGCCATTCTCCGGGGTCCCTGGCGTCGCCACCCCTGCGCTCCCGGGGCCCAGCAGGGAGCCCGAGTCGCTCAGGAGGGCGCCGCTGCTCCTGAGCCTGGTGGAAGCCCTCAGCTCCTCCGCTGGCTCCAGCGAGATCCTGCTGCCGCTGCCCTTCGGCCTCTTTGTCGGAGGGCCCCGTAAGTGCAGCCCTGCACACAGGAAGTAGATCCAGGTGATCAGCAGAATCAAAGCCACCGGGATGAAAAAGGCACCGAGGCTGGGGCGCCACGCCAGCCAGCAGCTAAGGGAGAGAGAAGCGGGGATGAGGACGGGAGACCGGACGCGTGCCCTGCCCGGAGGGAGGAGGCTCCAGGGAGTGAGGGGCAGGCCGCTGGCGGGGTCAGAGGAGGGCGCTGAGATGTCTGGTGCCCGGTGGGCAGGTCTGGGCAGCCACATGGGCTGCAGGGCCAGGGGCGGCAGGGCCAGGCGCTCACTAAGGACTGCGGTCCCGGTAGTTGTGGATGTTGACGGCAGCTGTGATGCCGCAGATGATGAGTGGGACCCCTCCGGCGATCAGATAGAACCTGCGGGGACAGGGTGGGCGTGAGGGGCGGAGGAGCCCCCCAGCCTCCCACGGGGTCTGCCCCACCAGCTTCCCTCTCCATCCCGGGGGTGGCTGCGGGCATTTTGTTGTTGTCACTGTTTCCTTTGGGGACGTTTGTTTCGTGCCAGGGATGCAAAGCCCCCACCCGGCAGGCCTGGGAGGCAGGCCTTGGCCAGGACTGTTCTACCGGACTGAGGCCAGAGCGGCTCTCAGGAATCGGGGTGCCCTCGGGCTCCCAGGGTCCCTGCGCTCTTTGGAGTCACCTCCGCCCGGCCCTGGCACTGCTGAGGAGCCTGAGGAAGAGCTCGCCGTGCCGCCTGCAGCTGCAAGGGCTTCACAGACTGTGGGGGCTCCCTGCTTCCGGCCCTGGGCCGCTGCGCTCCAGCGCGTCTTACCGAAGCATGGGCCGGGGCGCCGGCAGGGCAGGGTCACCTTCCTGAGGAGGGGGCGCCCTCCGGGTGAGCTCCGTGTGCAGCGCTCGCGCCTTCACCCCCATCCAGAGCAGTGTGGACAATGAGGAGTAGTGCAGGGTGATGCCCACCTGCGGTCAAGGGCTGCAGCTGGGCACCCCGGGCTCCGCCAACATGCCCCCCCGTCTGCACCCCACCCGCACAGCTCGACCCAGCCTTGGTGACCCGACACTCCCCTGCTGTCCACTGCCGCCGGGGCCTCGCTCCGCTCCAGGGCTCTCGAACCTGCTGTTGCTGTGTGGCCGACTCCTGACTTCTCTGTCCCCACGCTTGCTCTGAAGCCCCTCCTACTTCGTCTCTGCCACCCCGGCACTCTCCGTGCCACGCAGACCTCATGTCACCCTTCTCGGCTGGCAGGGAGAACCGTGGAGCCAGGGCCTGTTCCCAGCAGCCTCTCCTCTCTCTCGGCACTTCCCTACTCTGTGGGCCCCCGGTGCCCGCTCCACTTACCGCCTGGCACACCGTCTGGTAATTGGTGAGCATAATGCCTCCTGCAAAGACGGCAGAGGTCATGGCCATGTGGAAACATAGGTTCAGCAGCATGTGCCACCCCTTCCGGGACACGCGGATGGAGCTGTCCCAGAAAGAACCTCATTAACGGGCTGCCCGGCCCCAGGTCAGACCCGTGGGGTCCCAAGGCCACTGAGCGCGTCAGCGGGGCAGGCAGGTGTCTGTGCGTGTGTGCGCGTGTGTGCACGCGTGATGTGGCCGAGGCCACAGGCAAGAAGCCTGTAACTCCCAGAATGTGTGTCCCATCCCAGAACCCTCAGATGCCGAGCTGGGCGCGCGCTGCCCCTGCCCCACAGCTGCCAGTCCTGGGTGCAAGGTGACTCGGGCGCTCTCACCTGTGGTTGAGGATGTAGGTGATGATGGTGGTGAAAAGGCAGAGGAGCAGCAGGGCTGTGCAGGGGTACACGACGGGGTGCAGCCCGGCCCCGGAGAGCCCCGCATCCTTGGGGAAAGCGCTCAGTTCCTGGAGGAGGAAGTGAGGAGTGCGCCGAGCTTGCCTGCCCCCAGGCCGGGCTGCCTCCTGCCAGGCCCTGACGCCCTGGACCTGAGCCTCGGCGCTCAGCCCGCCTGGGTGGGCACAGGTGGCACGAGACACCGCTCTGAGAAGTCGGCCAGGGAGACGCTGACAGCCTCTGCCTGCAGTGACCATCCTTTCTGGGAACTTTTGGGGTTCGCTGGCCTGTACGCTCCAGGAGGAGGGAGCAGGCCTGCCCAGTGTCTGGGGAGGCGGGGTGGTCGGGAGGGCACACGGGGCGTCCCCCAGCTGGCTTTCCCTTGGAGAGTCTCGGTTTCAGGAGGTGGAGGTCTGTAGGGTGGGCCGAGCTCTTTCAGACCCAGCCCCGCGGAAGAGGAGACAGGCCCTTCCTCTCCTGGGACGGAGCCTGTGACGGACTCGCCGGCTGCCATCCTTTCTGTGTCACCTCCCGTGCCCCTTTCCTGCCTGTCCTTTACCCATCATACCCACCATGAGCACAGCCACACTGCCCAGGTGGTGGCAGAGCAGGGAGCTGGCGTTGGGCTGGCTGGAGCGCAGTTGGCACCCGTCCGAGCTCCAGCCCCCGGGTCCCTCGCGGCTCCACCAGGCTCCCGTGGGGTCGGCGCCCTCAGCCCAGTGCCGCAGCGACAC
Source organism: Thryonomys swinderianus (assembly GCA_004025085.1). Lineage (NCBI taxonomy): Eukaryota > Metazoa > Chordata > Mammalia > Rodentia > Thryonomyidae > Thryonomys > Thryonomys swinderianus. The sequence goes on from PVIC010010004.1 coordinate 7,567, forward strand.
GGCCACCGGCTCCGTGAGGTTCCCCACGCCGCAGCCGCCTGAGGAGAAGGGAGTGCGTGGGCTCGCTGCTGGAGGCGGGCAGTGGGGCAGCGGCTGTGGCAGGACGCTTGCTGGGCAGAGCTTGGAGACGGTTGGGTGCCAAGTATGAGAATGAGTCGATGGCAGGGCCCAGCCAGGGGTGAGAGGAAAAGTAAAGTGCTGGCTGTGGAGGCTCGTATAGTATTTAGGAGGCCGAGGCAGAAGAGTCTAGTTTGAGCCCAGCCCCGGGCAACTTAGACCTTGTCTCAAAAAAAAAAAAAAATTACTAGGAGGGGATGTGGCTCAGTGGAGAGTGTGACATGTCCCTCCCAGAAGAGAGGGCTGGCTGGGAGCTTGGGGACAGGGAGGAGGAAGCCAACGTGGTGGGAGCGGAGGGCCAGGTGAGGGCGGGCATCAGGCCCCTGAGCGGGCTAGTACATCGTGACAGGAGGACAGGGAAGAGGGAGGCTCTGAGCAGACAGGGACGCGCCCCGCAGTGGCCACACAGACCCAGGCCTACGCCTCTGCCAGCCTGCCAGCACCCACGGCATCTTCCCTGGGCAACCACATCCCTCAGGTCCCAGCAGGCACGGTCCTCAGGAGAGGCCTTCCTGGCCCTACAAGGCCTCGTTGTCCCTTGGACCACACATTGCCCGCTGGCACTCCTGCTCACTGCCAGGGCCTTACTGCTGAAGTGCGAGTCGGCAGCTGTCTGTGCCCAGCCCCAGCACAGCCCGGCCCAGGCAGGCCCAGGGAGCCTCCCGGGCAGAACGGGGCAGGCAGGGGTGCACGGCAGAACTTGGATGGTATACAGAGGAAGGCAGTTCTGCCAACTGCCCACCCCTCCATCTCCCTGTGGATCGCTACTGGTGATTAAACTCAGAACCTCCTGAAGTCACTAGGTTGCTCTGGCTAAACTGCAACCCTCCCGCTTCAGCCTTCCAGAATGCCAGGACAACAAACATGTGCCACCACGTGTGGCTAGGACAGCAGTGGTGAGACTTCGAGGGTCTCTCTGATGTACCCAGCCGTGTGTTACATAAGTTGGTGTCAGTGAGAGCAATAAACTGCAAACGAGACCGGGAAAACAGGGCCAGGACGCAGAGGGCAGTGGAGTGGCAATCATCGAGCTGCCGGCCCAAGAAGCTGCCCTGCGGAGCCGCCCGCTGATGGTGGGGTGTCCCTTTACTCCCCTGAGCAGGGCCTTGCCTCTGGAAGTGTCTCCCATCCCCCGACTGCTCGCTCTGTCGCCCACCCTGGTCCTCAGAGGCGTCCTGACCCGGCAGAAGGCTTGCTGCTTAGTCACACCCCTCACTGCCATGCCAGGCCTCCCTGCCGTTCGGACGCGTCTCACCAGGGCCGCCTCTCTGCAGCAGCCTCTGGGATGTGACCCGCCTGCTCAGTAAGACAGTGGCCATAGGCTCCGTGCTGGTTCCTCCTATCGTGGGGCAGCGTGTGCTGCAGGCCACATGTGGCGGGACAGGAAGCGTAAGCGTGTTTGGAATATGTAGAAGTTTGTGCCTCTTAAAACTTGCTATCCTTGGCAGTGGTTCCAGCGTCTGCCTAGCAGCTCAAGGTCCTGAGTTCAAGCCCCAGTACCACATACCACAGTTCCAGGCATGATGGCTCACGCCTGTCATCCCAGCACTCGGGAGGCAGAGGCAGAGGATTGCTGAGTCTGAGGCTTGTCTGGGCTCCATAGTGAGCTCAGGGCCAGCCTGAACTACAAAGCGAGACCCTGTCTCAAACAAAACAAAACAAAACACCTCGCTGTCCTCTGGGGCCTGTTCTCCACCCGCCCCACCCTTGTTAGCAACTAGTGAGGGGCCCTCCTTCCTCGGCACCTGCGCAGGAGTGGGAGCTGCGGTGAGGGAAGGGCAGACGCGCGCAGGGAGTCAGTCCCTTACTGGTGCCCGCGGAGATGACAGGGGTGGCCACGCCCCGCCTCTTGCTAGGCCCGGCAGCTCCGGGGCGCGAAGTGTTGCCGTGGCTGCGGAAGAGGCGGCCGTTTCGGAAGACCAGCAGTTGCAGGGTGCAGTCTGAGGGGGCCGGGGAAGCCAGGGAAGCCGGCAGAGATGAGAAGAGACTGGGGGGCAGCTGGATGGAGGCCAGGGCCACGCTGTTCTGGGGGGACAGAGGAGCTCCTCAGAGATACCAGCGCCCCTGGGCTCTGAGGCCTCCAGCCCCGCCTCCTTCACCACCCACCTCCCCAGCATCTCAGACCTCCCACCTGCCACCTGTGCGCCCCGCCGCCCCACACCCACCTTGATGTGGAAGGACGACAGCGAGACGTTGGGCCTCCCAGTGGTGCAGCGGAAGCGGAGATGCTGATCAGCAAGGGGCTCGGGCTCTGGCAGGGCGCTGTGGCCAGAGCCGCCCAGCCGTGGCCCGGCTACCTCCTGCCTCTGGAAGGCTGTGCAGGTCAGACCCACGTAGCTGTGCGGCTTGATGAGGTAGGCCTCCAGCGCCACGTTCCTCGAGTTCTAGGACGGAGAGCTCATCACCCTGCCGCTCGAGATACGGCGGCCTGCGGCACCGCACGCTACCCGCGGGCAGATCTCATCGGGCCGAGCCTGCCCCCTACTCCTGCTGTCTTTTCAAAGCATGGGCTGCCTTAGCGTGCTGGGGGTCTCCCGCCCAAGCCCCGCGCAAGGATCTGTGCTTCCTGCCACAGCACTGGCGCTCGTACTGACACCCTTATGTTCTACGCTGCTCACCTCTTCCGGGGGTTTTAGGGGCAGGTCTCACGACATACCCAGGCTGGCCCCGAACTTGAGATCCTCCTTCCTCAGGCCCGAGCGCTGGGATCCTAGGCACGGGCCACCACACCCTGCCACTTAGTCACTTCTTCATTTATTCACTTCTTAACATGTGCTAACCTGCTGCCTCACTTTGGTCGTAGAGCAGGGTCCACATCTAACCTCCACGCCTCCCAGCGTGCCCAGCACAGCATCTCACATGTAGATGCGGCCCTACCGCGATCGTTAGCTGGAAACACACTCCCTCCTTGCTGCTACAAATGGCCAGGCCTTCCTCCTGCTCCTCCGGCTCCGGCCCTCCAGCCCAGTCCCTCCCGGAGGCCTCCACATACTTTCAGCAGCCCAGGCCCTGCCCTCTACCATGCCCTGGCACCCTGAACTTAGCGCGTGGTTCCCGAGAGCGTGGCGGAGAGGGAGGGAGGGGCTCCCCGCGCTGGGTGACGGGGACTGGCCCTGCTCAACTCCGACGTCCCTCCCCACATTACCACAGAGATGTGCTGGGCGTGGGGGCTGAGCGCGGCTCCCCCAATGCGCTCCAGGGCGCCCAAGATGCCACTGCAGGCCTTGTCCTCGCGCTGGGCCAGCCACAACAGGTGCTCGTCCACGAGCATCAGGTTGCTGGCCATGTCCACCATCACCTCCGCCAGCTGTGGGGAGGGCAGGGTGGTCAGAGGGCCGGAGTGGGGCGGGGCCAGGAGCTGAGCACGCGGGAGGGTGCTTTCCAGGAGCCCAGAGGACAAAAATCTCACCTCTTTGATCTGGTCAATGTAACCCAAAAATTTCTGGATCATCTGAGCCACGTAGACCACGTCCATCATGTCTGAAAAGCTGGCGGCCTCAGCCGTGTACACACGTAGCTGGTGGGCCAGGGTGAGCGCGTTGGAGGCATTGATGGGCATCTGAGCGTGTCGAGGGAGAGAGAGGAGCCTCCTGCTTCCTGCCCCCTCCCGCGGCCCCTGGTCTGGCCCAAGGCCCTTCTCCCAGGGCTGCTGTGCCTGGGGAAAGGGGCCCAGACCACCCCTTGTCTAGTCAGGGTGGGAGGTGATACAAGGTGCCATGGCCTGAGGCCACCCACCCGCACACCCGCCACAGCAGGCCGGGGTCTTGGTGTGCTGGTGGCACAGGAGCTCAAAGCCCAGAAGAGGGAAGGTAAAGAGAACACCAGGGGAGAAGGGACTGGCCCGTTCCTTTCTGTGTACCCCAGCCTCCAGGCTGCATCCCCCTCCCCGCGGGACATCGGGGTCCGCCCAGCCCCGCTGCCCACCAGCCTCACCAGCACGAAGGTGTACAGCACCCTGGTGATGTCGTTGGTGTAGAGGCAGTGGGAGTAGTCCCCTGGCTCCCAGCGGCCAGCACGGTCGCAGCGGCGGGAAGCTCGGGTACCTGGGGCACCTCCGCTCAGGGGCACCGAGGTGAAGGGGTACTGTAGGCAGGGCTGGTAGGCTGTGATGCCAGCCAGGGTTCGAGGCCACCTGAGGGCAGAGGCAGGAAGTGCCATGACCCAGGCTCCTCAGGACCCCTCCCACCCTGTTGCCCTTAGAATTTGAGGCCAGCCAAGGTCTAGGGGAGGAGCCAGGAGAGGGCGCCACAGGGCTCCTGGTGTCCACCTGCTAAGTGAGTGGGCCCTGAGTGCGGGCCCGGGGGGAAAGTGTCCAGGGCACAACCAAGACTTCTGAGCTTAAATCCAAGCCCTGGCACTTAGCTATAGCCTTAGCAAGTCCACTGTCCTGCCGGGCTCTTACTGTGGGCTGTACAGTGGGAAGGAAACTCCTACCTGCCCTGCCTTCCGGGGAGGGCTGTTGGGATGCTAAAATGTGAGTGTCATGTACATGAGCCAATTAAAAACGCGAGTGTTGCCGGGCGTGGTGGCTCCCGCCTGTCATCCCAGCACTCGGGAGGCAGAGACAGGAGGATTGCTGAGTTTGAGGCTTGCCTGGGCTCCATAGTGAGCTCAGAGCCAGCCTGAACTACAAAGCAAGACCCTGTCTCAAAAAACAAACAAACAAAAACAAAAACGCGAGTGTTTGTGGGAGACCTTTGCTGGCTGTTCGTGTGGGAAGCCATGAGCTCCGTGTAGTGCATGGGCTGCAGACCCCGCGGTGGCCCTGTGGCAGGTGGCCCTGTGGCAGGTGGCCCTGTGGCAGGTGGCCCTGTGGCAGGTGGCCGTGGAGCCCCGGCCCCAGTCCTGTCGCGTGCTAGCGGCGGCGCGGGCGGAGCGGGGAGGGAGGCCGTAGGGTCTGGGGTCGGCCCTCCGGGCAGCGCAGCGCGAACCTGAAGTCCCCGCGGTTGTTGGCGACGCGCTCTGCGGGGCAGTAGGAGGCAGAGGTCTCCAGCACCACGATCTCCACCCTCTTGCTGGCGTTGCCCTGGCCCGTGGACACCGCGCACTCCCACTCGCCCGAGGCCCACACGCCGATGTGAGACAGGGTCAGCTCGCTGCGGGCGGGCGGGCGGGCGCTGGCTCAGTGAGGCGCTCTCGGCCAGCCTGCTGCCACCACCCCAGGGGGCCCAGCCCGTGCCTGCGCCCCTCAGAGTGCCAGGGACACGGGCGCGCGCTCCTGCCCTCTGCCTGTTGCTCTCCTGAGTTTTGGCCGCTGGTCTCTACTTAGGGCTTTGGTCCCGGAGACTCCCCAGGGCTCCCACCCAGCCGCACCCTCGGCGGACTAGCGCCTTATGCTGCTGCCAGGCGTGCCCCACCCCGCCTGGTCCGGCCGATTCCCCGCCTTCCCCCTGGGGCCAAGCACGCCCACCCAGGCCCGCTGCGGCCGTGCACTGTGAGGCGCTGGCGCAGCGTGGCGGCACAGTCACTTCCTACGCGCTCCTCAGGCCGCGAAGGGCCGAGTCTTAGCTCCACACACTCCCAACGCAGGTCCGCACGGCTCTTCCAAGAGCGAGGGGTTCACACTCGGCCACCCACCCTGAGCCGTGGGCAGAGGACCAGCCTGGCACGCACCTGGTGATGAAGGCACAGTCGTGGATGAGGCTCTTGGCCAGGAGGATGCCCGCCTGCTCGTCTCCCTCCACGGGGGCCCGGTTGTGGTACCAGCGGATGCGGGTATCGTTGCCCAGGTAGCTGGCGGAGCACTGGAAGGGCAGCCGGTCGCCCTGGAACACCACTTGGCGCAGCGAGGGGATGAGGTGGTGGGTGTGCAGCTCCAGGGCCCCCTCTGCGAGGAGGGGCAAGCGGTGAGGCCTGCTCGCGAGGGCCGGTGGGCGGGCGGGCGAGGGACAGGGCTCAGGAGGACGTCGCCGGAGAGCAAGGGAGGCGCGGCGGCCTTGGGCGCAGGAGAGGACTCCTTTAAGCGCCACGAGGCCGGGACTGGGTGGAAACGTGGCGGAACAGGAGCCCCACGGAGGCGCGGAGAAGGCGCCGGAGGGCGGCCCGGCAGACGGGGGGACAGGGGCCACCCGCGGGCAGGCCCGGGGCTCACCGCAGCGGAGCTGTGTCTCCTGCAGGCCGCCCAAGGCCCGGGCGTGCAGGGCGCTGGGGAAGGCACACCGCGTGCGCTCGGACAGCTGCAGGGAGTGGTTCCGGGCCCAGGGCAGCAGCCAGCCTAGGTGGCAGTCACAGGTCAGGAACTCCGTGCCGAGGTCCCTGTGGGCGGGCGGAGCAGTCACCGGGTAGCGCGGAGGGAAGGGGATGCGGCTGAGGGTGGCAGGGCTGGGAAGGGCGAATGCCGGCCTCTGCGTGGCCCTCCAGGGGCACAGTGTGCTGCCCGCTCACGGGGCGGGCCACGGCTGCCGCGTCTGCCTCCCAGGAGAGGAAGGGACAGGGCCCGCCCAGGGCTGGAAAGTTACTCACACGACCTTGAGGGCCGGCAGCTCATCAAAGACCCCGGGCCGCAGGCTGGAGAAGATGTTTCCAGATATGTTCCTGCGGGGGGGGGGGGGCGAGGGAGGGGAGCTGGGTGTCAGGGCCGCCTGCACGCGGGGCGCAGGGCTCTGCCTCCCTCCCTCCCGTCACTCACAGCCGGAGAAGCCTGGGGAGGCCCTGGAAGGTGTCAGAGGTCAGACAGCCGATCCGGTTGTTGGAGAGATCTCTGGAGAGAGACACACACTCAACACGTGGGCCCCATGGTGGCACGGGGTCTGCTTGTGAGACCCACGTGTGTGCACCTGGGGCACGCGTGGGGAGAAGGCTGGGACCCCGTGCCACAGAGGGCTTGACATGCTGGCGTGGGGGACAGAGCAGAGGCCAGGGCTGAGAGGCAGCACAGCGCAGGGTAACGGAGGGGGTGGCAGCGCACGCTCCGGGGCCCGAGGCTTCCCTGGGGTCTAGGGCAGCAGAGAGGGTGGGGGGACGGGCCACTCACAGGCGCCTCAGCTCCCCCAGGCCCAGGAAGGCTCCTGGCTGCACCACGCTGATGACGTTGTTCCTCAGGTCCCTGCGGAGGCAGGGGAGCCTCAGCCTCTTGGAACCCCACTTCCGCCGGTACCCCGCCCTCCTCAGCCCCAACAGGATGTCCCCTCAGACCTCCAAAAGGTCCCTTTGGCCTCTGGCTCATCAGGGGATCCTAGTCAGGAAGCGTTAGATACAGGAGGCAAGAGACAGGACAGGAGGGCCTCCGGTGACAGAGGCGGCCACGCGGGGCAGACGGCACAGTGCGCACCGGGAGTCAGGAGGCTGCACTGACCCACCCGCCAGCTGCCCGGGACCTCGGGGCCCCTCAGGACTTCCTGAGAGGCCCAGTCTACATGCCACAGTCTCCTGGGAAAGTGGCAGCTGCTGGACCCCTGCAGCTCTCTGCTGGTGGGGGACACAGCGGAAGGAACCAGTGGTGAACTAATGGGCTCCGCCGAGTCCACACCCCAGGGCAGGGTTGTAGCGCACAGCCCAGGCGCCTGTCTTCAGCGGAGGCCCAGGGGAAGGCCTGTTCACGGTCCTCGATTCTGTCTCCTCCACTCATCTCTCAGGAGCCACAGAAGTGAGGCTTCTGGGCAGGACAGGAAGGGGCGGGGCCAAGCTCTACCCTGGCAGGGCAGGGACGGCAGTTTCCAACTTTGTGTTATATGGAGGCCACAGTGTACCGTCAGATTGCAGGTAGTCCTGCAATGATAGAGTGTACCTGGGAGATACGGAGGGGGACCCCGAAAACTAAGGTAGGTTCTGGACCGGCCCGTCCTCTGTGCCAGGCACAGCCAGGGAGAGGGCTGCCTGGAGGGCTGGGGCCATCATCCACCTGCTCAGGGCCACCCTGACCCAGCCTGAGGCTCCGAGCGCTCCCCAGGCCTCGCTGCCGCCCTGCCTGTGGCCCAGCGTCCTCCCTGCAGCCACCCACGGGTGTGGGAGAGCGAGAGGCGACCGTGTGGGCAACTCCTGGGACACCCTGCGCCCGCAGGGGTGGGGCAGGGGCACGCTTGGGGGGGTCCACAGAGACATCTGGGGCCGGCAGGGCGCTGCCTCCCGACAGCCCCGGATTCCCGTGAGGGGTTTAATGGAGCCAGCGGCCCGGACGATGAGAGGAAACGAGCGTCCAGCACGGGGAGGCGTCTGCTGGGGCGGCGGGTGCGTCAGTGCAGTCCCAGTACTGGCCAGGACCCAGCGGGGGCCGGACGGGTGCCTGCTCAGCCCTCCCCACAGCCGGCACTCGGCTGGCCCCAGAGCCCCGATCTGCTTCAGGATGAGAAAGACACCCCCGGGCTGGCCCTGCACTGCCAACGCTGGGCACGCAAGACAGGAAGGTGGCAGGGCCCAGGACGCTGCAGCAGACACCGGCCCGCCTGCGGGTGGCGCCCTTGCCCTTGGTGCCTCTGCTGCCAGGCCCTCCCTCCCTGCCAGGCCCCCGGGGCTGCCGCCTGAGCCAGGCTGTTGTGGGTCTGGCCATTCTCAGGGCTCTGCCTCCCGCCCCACGCGGGGACAGCAGAGGGAAACACATTCCTCACTGTGTCACTTCCCTTCATGGGCTGCCAGGGGCCGAGGCGGCAGCCCCCCTGCCCGCTCGCTGCCGTGTTTCTTCTCATTTCCTCCCGGCCCCCTGGTGAGCCCCACCCGCTGGCCACTGATGCTCTGCAGATGGAGGCGGGCGGCCCCTCAGGCCCCGCCCCTCTCCCTGCCCTTCATTTTCTGCCTCCGATCTGCGGGCCTCTGGGAGAGGGGAGCGGGGCCACGCCTTCCCCCTGCGCCCTGCCGCGAGGTGCCTTTGGGATCCAAGCGGGCGCGGGCTGGTCCTGGCCCCGGTCCAGGCCACTCCCTGGGCAGGTGATGTTCCCGGCATCCGGTGAGGGGAGCAGCTCCGGGCCGCACCGCCCGGGGCAGGAAGGAACCCAGCCGCCCAGTCGCACCTTGTTTGGACCTGGACGTTCAGAGCCCTTCTTGCTCAGCACGTCCTTCGGGAAACCTGCTGGAGGCCCAACTCCAGTCCTGGGAAAACGGACTACGCTCAGCGTCACGCGTGAGAGTTCAGGGTCGCCGCGGCAGCCGGGTTAAGGACATCTGCCCTGGGCCGGGGATTTAGTTCAGTGGTTCCGGCATCTGCCTAGCAAGCGGGCCCCTGGTGCCACATACCACAGTGCCGGGCGCGGTAGCTCATGCCTGTGATCCCAGCCCTCAGGAGGCAGAGGCAGGAGGATTGCTGTGAGTTCAAGGCTTACCTCGGCTACAGAGTGAGCTCAGGGTCAGCCTGAACTACACAGCGAAGCCCTGTCTCAAAAGAAAACAAACAAAAAAACACAGAACATTTGCCCTGGATGATCTAAGCTGATCTCACTTCTGTCTCTCTTTCATTGGAAATTGAACCCAAGGCATTCACATCAAGCAACATCTACAGCCCCCTTAATTCTTTTTCTTTCTTTCTTTCTTTCTTTCTTTCTTTCTTTCTTTCTTTCTTTCTTTCTTTCTTTCTTTCTCTTTCTTTCTTTTTCTTTCTCTCTTTCTTTTTTTCTCTTTCCTTCTTTTCTTCCTTCCTTCCCTTCTATTTTTCATTTTGAGACAAGTCTTCACCAAGTCATTAAATCGCCCAGTTTAGACTGAACTTCCAATCCTCCTGCCCCAGCCTTCCAGAGGCTGGAATCACAGGTATGCGTCACCAAGCCTGGCCGCAACCTTCGTTTCATAGGACCTGAGACGTGTCAGTCTTCCACGGCCTGTCTGCTCCCACAGAACCTGTCCCTGGAACCTGGAGAGACGCAACACACCGCAGGACCCCACACCCCGCCCAGGCAAGCCTCAAACCCAGCAATCCTCCTGCCCCTGCCTCCCGAGTGCTGGGATGACAGGCGTGAGCCATCACGCCCGGCACTGTGGTATGTGGTATTGATGGCTGGTGGGCGTGAGTCACCATGCCCAACATTGTATGTGGTTACCAGGATCGAACTCAGGGCCTTGCGCTTGCGAGGCAGGCGCTGGAACCACTGAGCTAAATCTCTGATCCTTTTTGTTTTAATTTTTAATGTTTTTTTTGTTTTGTTTTGATTTTTGAGATAAGGTCTTGCTTTGTAGCTCAGACTGCTCCTGAACTCACTATGTAGCCGAGGCAAGTCTCCAATTTACAGCAATTTTCCTGCCTCTGCCTTCCAAGTGCTGGGATTACAGGCATGAGCCACCATGACTGGCCTGGTGGTATATGGTTACTTAGGATCAAATTTGGGACCTTGTGCCTGCCATCCAGACGCCAGAACCACTAAACTAAATCCTAAATTTCCAGCCCTGAATATCTCATTTTTTCAAAGAAGTCCCACAGACACAGAGCCATAGTTCTGACTATGAGGGAGGCTGAGGCAGAAGAATTGCTTGGGCCCAGGACTTCGAGGCCAGCCTGAGCAATACAGCAGGATCTCTTGACTCATATTAATGGCCAATAAACCTATCTAAAGGTGTTTGATGTCATTATTCATAAGGGTACTGCAAATCTAAATCACAAAAAGGTACCACTTTATATCACTAAAATGATTACAATTAAAAAAAAAAACAAGAGCAATTCCAATACTAGAATTCGGGAGGCTGAGGCAGGAAAATTGTGAGTTCACAGTCAGCCTGAACTATATAGTGGGACCCTGTCTCAAAAGAAAAAATAAAAAATTTGTTTAAAAGACAATATGGGGCCAGGGATTTAGCTCAGTGGTTCCAGTGTCTGCCTGACAAGCGCAAAGTGCTGTGTTTGATCCCCACTGCCACATACCACAATGCCAGTTGTGGTGACTCATGCTGTAATCCCAGCACTTGGAAGGCAGAGGCAGGAGGATTGCTGTGAGTTCCAGGTTAGCCTGGGCTACACAGTAAGTGCAGGGGCAGTCTGAACTATAAAGCAAGACGCTGTCTCAAAAAAAATAAAAAATAAAACAACAATATGAAGTGTTCAGGATGTGGAAAAACTGGTACCCTTACCTACTATTGATAGAGATATAAAATGGAACAGACACTATCAAGAACAGTTTGGCATTTAGAGTTACCATCCAACCCAGAATTCCATTTCCTAGGTCTATATCCAAGAGAGGTAGAGAAACCCATACACCAATAGGCAGGTGAGTTCTTAGAAGAATCTTTTTTTTTTGAGACAGGGTCTCACTTTGTAGTTCAGGCTGGCTCTGAGCTCACTATGTAGCCTAGGCAAGCTTCAAACTTAGCAATCCTCCTGTCTCTGCCTCCCGAATACTGGGATGACAGGTGTGAGCCACCACACCCGGCACTGTGGTATGTGGTATTGATGGTTGGTGGGCGTGAGTCTCCATGCCCAGCATTGTATGTGGTTACTGGGGTCGAAGTCAGGACCTTGCGCTTGTGAGGTAGGCGCCGGAACCACTAAGCTAATCTTCCAGCCCAGAAGCATCATTTATAATAGCCACAGAGTGGAAGATGGCAGAAGTTGAGGATCTGACGAATGGGTAAGAATACGGAATATTCATATGATGTACTATTACTGGCCACAACAAAGAACAAAGTGCTGAAACATCCTAAAATGTGGGCGAACCTGGAAAACACTACATCGGGTAAAAAAAGCCAGTTACAGAAGATTACATATTATGTGATTCCACTTCTGTGACATGGCCGTAATAAGCAAATCCATAGAGACAGAAAGTACATTAGTGGTTGCTAGGGCTGGGAGGAGGGGGTGGAAGAACAGGGAGTGACAGCTAATTATTCATGGTTCTTTTGTCAGTGATGAAAATTTCTAAAAGTAGATCATGGTGATGATCACACAGTTCTGTAAAGTGCATTAAAACCCACTGGACTGTGTACTTTATGATGAGTGAACTTTATGGTACACGAGTTAGAGCTCATCAGAGCTGCGAAGAGTGTGCCTGGGCACCACACTCAGGCAGGGTGTGGTGCCCAGAGACCTCCCAGCTTGTGGCTTCAAAACCAAATTATAGGGTTGCAGGCCACAGAGCAGCTTGCCCTGGGCCCCACAAGACTTCCAGGGTTGGTGAGAAAGTGGCCTGGCTGTGACTCAGGCCAGAGCACCCTCCAGGTGCAGGCTGTCAGGGAGAACGGCACAGGGCCTGGCTCCCAAGGGTGCCTCCCAGGCCAAGCCTCCCTCCCAAGCCTCTCCCAGCAGGCACAAATTTAGGACAAATACCTAGCGGGGCAGCGAGGCTACCTCGGCAAACAGGAGGCCGTCTCCATACCTACCCACCTCCTTCCCGGCCCCGTAGTTGGAGCAGGGCAGCCTCTGAGCGCGGACAGTCGGAGCTCCAGGCCTCCTGGCCGCCCAGCTCACAGATTAATGGGAACCACCTGGCACGTGAGGGGGCTGCTGCCCCAGCCCCCACTCCCTTGTTCCCATGAGCATCTGCTTCTAATGAGTGCCCAGCACCGCTGCATACCAGCCCCCAGGGCTCATTAATCTCATTAGGCAATGACAAATCATCTGGGGTCGAGTAGGCCCCTCCCCGTCGTCCCTTCCTCCGCCTCTGGGCCCTCACTCAGATGCGGCTGCCTGTGGCCTCCTCGCTCTGTGGTCTAGTGGCCTCGCACTGTGATCAGGACACCCTCGGAGCCCTCGAAAAGTCTGCTGCTTGTTGCCTCTTGGTGGGGGATCCCACAGACCAGCCAGGGACCCCAGGAATGAGGCACCCGCCCACTCAGAGGTGGAGGCGCTGGGCTCCATCCGCAGGGCGGCCCGGGAAAAGGCACCCAAACCCCTTGCCCAAGCAAGTGCCGGGCTGCCCAGCTGACACCCTGCAATGCAGGGCTCTTCAGTGGAAGGGAGCAGCCACTTCCTGAAGGCACATGCTGTGTGGGGAAGACTCCCCTCTCTACAGAACAACATCTAGAGGTCGGGCCTAGTCCCCTTTCCAAGCAGCCATCCCAAAGCAGGAGAAAGCACAAAAGCGAGCCTCAGACCTGGGCCTTTTCGCCTCATGATGCCTGGGCCCTTCCATGTGCCCCCAGGCTGGCCGTGAACCTCTTCCGCTGGCCTCCATCCAGGGATCTCCAATGAAGGTGGTGCCCGGCTTCCCAATAGCCTCTCAAAGACCATCCAAATCCATCCCTCTCTGGGCTCACCGCGCCCCTCCCCCACCCCGCCCACATTTGCACAGACATCACGGGCACCTGCCTGATCCCTCGGTCCTGGCCCTGTGCCGAGAAACAGACATCGCGGCAGACGTGGTGGTGGATGCCAGCAGGCAGAGGCATGAGGACGTACCTTCAGACACCCTGGGCAAGTCAGTGATCTAGCAAAAGCCCTGGGTTCCAACCCAGTATCACGAACTGCAGCACACCTCCCTACTCCTGGCCAGCCCCGCACCCACCCTTGACCCCCACTGACTGACTGACACATAACCCTCCTCAGAGGCCCGGCTCTTGGGACAGGGCTGCCATGTGGGCCCCTTCGGGAGCACTCCGGGCCTGCCTTTCCCTTCCCAGTCCAGCCTCCCTCCCACGGGCTGCTCACAGACAGTCAGGCTGCAGTGGCCTCCGTGCCCAGGGTGAGGCGGCTGGCCTGGTGGGACAGAGGACTCAGTGTGCCCTGAGCCCCAGCCCCATGCCAGCCCGCTCAGCACGTCTGGGATGAATAGGCCCACAGTCTTGGGTCACCCCCCAGTCTCCCAGCGCTCTGAGCATGAGAATCGCCTGCATTCCACGCAGAAGTTTCCCAGGCCCCCTCGACCCAGCCCAAGGACTCTGCCTTTCCAGGAGTGGGGTGCAGGATGTGTCTTTATCTTGGGGCCTCTCCACAGCCCTGGGGCGGTTCTGGTGGCTCTCAGTCTTACGTGCCACACTCCATGGTTTAGCCCAACACCAGCCCCTGCTGCTGAAGAGACTGAAGCACGAGGATCACATGAGCTCAGGTGTTTGCAGCCAGACTGGGTAACACAGTGAGACCCAGTCTCAAAAATAAAGTGGCGGGAATTTAACTCAGTGGTTCTAGTGTCTGCCTGCAAGCACAAGGTCCCGAGTTCGATCCCCAGCACCACATATCACAGTGCCGCATGGCAGCTCATGCCTGTAATCCCAGAACTAGGGAGGCAGGGGCAGGAGGATTGCTGTGAGTTTGGGGCTTGCCTGGGCTACTCAGTGAGCTCAGGGCCAGCGTGAACTACAAAGAGAGACCCTGTCTCAAAAAATAACAGAAAACAAAGCAGAAACACACCAGTCCAGATGTTGCAGTGGAGGTTTGGTACGAGTGGAGACCTACCACCAGTGGACCTAAAGGAAAGATAACCCTTCACAACATGGCTGGGTCTCATCCTGCCAGGTAAGGTCACAGAGGGGAAACTGAGGCTTGCTGGGGAAGAAGCTCTGCCCGGAGATGGGAACATGGCTCCTGCTGACTTTCCTGCCAGTGGTGGGCTTTGAACTTGCCAGTCTCTGGTCATATGACCAGTTCTTTAAAATACCTGTCCGGGCATAGGTACAGATTCAGTGGGATGTGCAGGCCCCTGTCCTGCCGGGCCGCCCAGGCCCTCCTCAGGAAGCGGCTCCCCACCAGGGGTTCCACGCTTCAGTCTTTTCCAAAGCCATACTAGGACATTCTTTCCCTCTCTCCCTCCTCTCCTTTCTCCCTCCTCTCTCCCACCTTCCCTCTCTTCCTTTGCCAGAGGTCCTCACAGTGTGGCCCAGGCTGGCCTTTAACCCTTGAGCTCAAGCAATCCTCCCACGCAACACAAGCCCGGAGTGGCCGGGAGAGGGAAGGCACCGCCCCTGCCCAGCCTTGTTTCCTCTCTGCCCTCCTGGGCATCGTGAAGCGGCTCCCCCCGTCCTCCATCCCTTCCGGTCCTCCCTGTCCCCCCGTCCTCCGTCCCTTTCAGTCCTCCCGTAACCATCCTCATTCTCCACAAACCAGCACGTGCTCTCTGCCTCCCACCCTGACCCTGCCTGGTTTTCTCGGTGTGTCTCTCTCCCACTTCCGGGGTGTCACTGGAGGGTGAGTGTGGGGGAGCCTCCCATCTGCTGTGTCGCTCCGGTGCCTGCAGCAGAGCCTGGCGCGGGGAGGGCTGCACATCATCTCAAAACCAGTGAATGTGGTGATTCATAACAGAGTGGGGCTCACACAGGGCTGGGAATTTTCTTTTTTTCCCCCAGTACTGGAGATCAAACCTGGGTCCCTTTACCACTGAGCTACACCTCCAGACCTTTTAAAATTTATTTTGAAGCGGGCTGGGGATTTAGCGCAAGCGGTACCGTGCCAAGCTCGGACACACAAGGGCCTGAGTTCTATCCCCAGGACCGTTAAAAAAAAAAAATTTATTTTGAGACAGAGTCTTGGTAAATTGCCCAGAATGGATTGGAACTTGTGGTCCTCCTGCCTCGGCCCCTGGAGCAGGTGGGGTCTCAGGGGTGGACCACCAGGCCAGGCTGTGGTGCCGTCTCGGTTGAGTCAGCCACCATGCCTTGCGCGTCTCTGACTGTCTTGTGTTTCTGGTCCCGCCTCGCCTGAAGTCAAGGACGAGGTGGCAGCAGACGGGTGAGGGCGGCAGGGAGGACAGAGAGAAGACGCCTGGGGCCTGAGCTCAGGGCAGAGGGTCAGAGAGGAAGAGGCCGCTGGCAGCCGGCATTCTGGGTAAAGGAGGCCAGAGGGGCAGCTGTGGCCCAGTCCACCCAGAGACCCGAGAGCCTCAGCTGCTCTCATGACCAACCCCACGCAGGAGGACCCAGCTGCCCGGCACCCCTGGGCATGGCCAGAGCCGGGCTGAGACCTGGGCCGGCTAAGGGCATGCACGGCCTCGCCTCCGAGCCCCCTTGA
The DNA here is from genome assembly GCA_004025085.1 of Thryonomys swinderianus. Classification (NCBI taxonomy): domain Eukaryota; kingdom Metazoa; phylum Chordata; class Mammalia; order Rodentia; family Thryonomyidae; genus Thryonomys; species Thryonomys swinderianus. Next base: position 23,471 of record PVIC010010004.1, read on the forward strand.
CCCAGGCTGTCATAGAGGCAGACACGCTCCCTGGCTCTCCTGCAAGCCAGCTAGGCCATCCAGCGCCCCCTCTGTCATGGGTCTTGGGCGACAGTCTTTCCCTCCCCAGGACACGGGAAGGAGGCTGCCTCGGAGACAGCGGTGGAAGCGGGAGGCGGCACGCGGGAGGGATCTGAGCTGCGTCTCCACTGCCCTTGGCGCGCCAGCCCTTGCGGACCTGCCTGGACCCCACCGGTAACTCCCGCCCACTTGTCGCCGGAAGCACGGAGCCAGCCTGTGTCCGGCACCAGGAGCCGCACACCGGCGCCGTTTCTGTCCCCCACACGATGCTCCAAAGCTCTTGGCCAAAGTGGCTCAGCTGGGCCCAGGGCCCCATCAGACGAGGGAGAGAGAGACAGGGCCAGGGCTCGGGCCGAGCGGGCGGAGAGCAGGCGCCCGCGTTGAGGGAGAAGGTGGGCCAGCGCCGCCTGAGTTTGGAGGAGCTGAGGCGACGCCCCCCGGTGGCGCTCAGGTGACGCGCCCGCCCTCCTCAGGAGCGCCCCGGCTTGAGCCGTGCCGGCCTCGCCCCTCGGCCACCCCGGCGGCCGCCTGCAGGGGGACTGACAGCCCGCGCGCCGGCGGATCGGCCGGAGGACGCGGCGCAGCGGAGCCTCCGAGCGGGCCCAGGGGAGGAGGGGCGCAGAGAGGATCGTAGGCGACCCCTCGGGGCTTTGTTCGGCGGTCTGCTCTTCCCGAAGGAGGAGAGAGGCTTCGGTCCACACATCCCTCAGCCCTCCCGCGCGGGCCCCGCCGGCGGGTCGGCCCGCTACAGGGCTCGGCCCTCTCGGCTAATTGCTCATTAACGAGCGTTAATGAGCTCCCGGCCCCGCCCTGCCCTCCGCTAGGCTCCCGATTCTCCCCCAGACCAGCCCGCTCGGTCCGTCCCGGGGCTCAAACCCCGGGCAGGTCCAGGGTGCGCGTGACATGGCCCCACGGCGCAGGGTCACCCGGGTCACCCTCACCCCGGGCCCGCCTCGAGCGGCACTTACAGCTTCTCCAGCAGGGACAGTCCCAGGAAGGAGCCGTTGCGGAGCGCGGCGATCTTGTTGTTGCTCAGGAGTCTGAGGGGACAGGAGGGACACGGGGCGAAGGAGCCGTTAGCTGCTGGAAGCGCCGGCGAGAGCCGCGCGACATTCTGCGCCCTGGCGCCCCCTGGAGTTGGGCACGGGAGCAGCCCCACCCTCCGTGCTGGCTCAGACCTTTCACCTGCCGAGCCTCCCAGAGGCCGGATCTGACTTGGGGATCAGTGTGCAGCTGGGCCGAGCAGGTGTGACTCTGTGACACCCCCTTTCCACTCGGGGACGCCAGGACCGAGTTCAGATCATCCTCCCGCGCCCCGCGCCCCTCTGACTCTGCTTCGGCCCTCAGCCCGGCAGCCAGCGCAGAGCCCTGGGGGCCGCGGGGCCAGAATCTGGCCCCAACTCAGGGCTCCCTTCCGCGACTCTCCCAAGCGCCTGGCTACTGCGGACCCCAGAACAGGAGACCTGGTTAGGAGGCGTGAGCGCCCCGAACTCTTGGGCCGATGTTCCGTTGCCCCAGCTTCGTCTGCAGCTTCGATAAGCTGCCTGGGCCTGGGCCTGGGCCTGGGCCTGGGGGAAAGACAGCCCGCCCGTCCCACCTGTGTCCACCACTCAGCCTTTCTCTCGGTCCCAAAAAGAGCTCATCTCTTAATTGCTTATTTAATGAGCCTCTCAGCTCCATGCCGGCCAGGCTGAAGCTCAGCGGTTCCCTTCTTTGCTCTGCTGTTAAGGGAGGGCGTGGGAAGGCTGGGTGCCTTCCCAGGCGCCCCTGGGCTGGACAGTGAGAGAGAGGAGAGGGCAGCATGGGACCTGGCAGAGGTGTGCAGGGCGGAGGCGATGCACAGTGATCCCGAGGGCCCCGTTATCTGAGGGTCACCTTCTGGGGAGTGAGCCTGGGGGCTCCACCCTGAGCTACAGCCCCAGCCCGGCTTTGCTTTGAGATAGCATTTCTCTGAACTGCTCCGGCTGGGCTGCAACTTTGATCCTCTTGCCTCAGCCTCTCAGAGTGATGGGATTATAAACATATACCATCACGACCCGCTCTTCTTCATTTTTTGTTTGTTTGTTTGTTTTTGTTTTTTTGAGACAGGGTCTCTCTTTGTAGTTCAGGTTGGCCCTGAGCTCACTATGTAGCCCAGGCAAGCCTTGAACTCAGCAATCCTCCTGTCTCTGCCTCTCGAGTGCTGGGATGACAGGCGTGAGCACCACGCCCAGCACTGTGGTATGTTGGTATGTGGTATTGATTGCTGGTGGGCGTGAATCTCCATGCCCAGCATTGTATATGGTTACCCGGATCAAACTCAGGACCTTGCACTTGCGAGGCAGGCGCCGGAACCACTGAACTAAATCTCCGGCCCCTTAATTTTTTTTTTTTGATGTAGTACTTAGGGTCAAACCCAGGGCTCTGTGACAGGTGAGTGCTCCACACTAGGTCACATCTGCAGCCCCTGCTCCGGTGGCAACAGGCTCCTGGGGCGAACACTGAGGACGGGCCTCATCTTGCTCTCTCCCGGCCCCAGCCACGCCTCTCCCAGCCTCCAAGTCTCTGCCCAAGGGTCCTCGCCACGGTGAGGTTCCCAGGGTGTCCTAAAGAATGACCAGAGAGAGGACTGCAGGGCTTCCAACACTTCACACACATGCATAACTCCCCCCCACTGTTGGTTTTTTTTTGGAGATAGGGTCTCATCATGTAGTTCAGGCTGGCCTTGAATTCACTATGGAGCCCAGGCGGGTCTCAAACTAGTGGCAATCCTCTTGCCTCAGCCTCCTGAGTACTAGTATTTGATGTGTGTGCCAACACACCCAGTCTAACATTTTGGTATTTCCGAAGTTACAGGGTAAGGATTTACCTCGTTGGCACCTCACGTGCCTCAAAAGTGCAAGTCAAGGTCCTGAGTTTGAGCCCTGGCAGGGAGGGGGTCACACCAAAGGGCTGGGGCTCTAGCTCAGTGTTAGAGTGTGTCCAGCAGCCTGAGGCCCTGGGTTCTGCTCCAGAGGCACAAAAGAAATTACCCATCAAAAACCAAAAAGTACCTTGCAGCAGGGAATCTATGGAAAACCAGAGGTTTTTATTACAAATAAATGTTGTTATTGCCATTTGATAGATTGAGATAATTTATATATATATATATGTATATATATGTATATATATCTGGTCGGGCTCATGGTAAACCACAACTTCCCAACTCTCAGGACCTCCACATTTCTCTTCAGGCCCCAGGAGAGCTGGGCTGGTCCCTGGCGCCCACAGGTTCTAGATGTGAACTAGGTCTGAAACCAAAGCCTGCCTCAGCCTGTCTCCAGTTCCTTCCCTTCACACACCCCAGAGTTTCTGCCAAATATCTGAGAAAACAGGGGACCCCTCAGACATCCTGGAAGCAGCTCAGAGAGGCCCTTAGTGTCGATTCCAGCCCCCAGGGCCCTCTCCCAAGGACTACCCACCCTGAGGCTGAGGGGAGGGACTAGAAAGCTTAGGGGTGAAGTGAGAAAGAAGGACTGGGCTCCCTGAACAGCACCCAGTGCCCACAGGGCCAACCTGAGAAAAATTATTTCCCAAGGGTAAAAAGTATATGGATCTGTTAGAGGGAAACATGCTTGATTTCCTAGGAATATGTCTGAGGGTTCTAGTTTGGAAAACATGGACTTTAAAAATCTTATAAGGCTGGAGACTTAGCTCAGTGGTTCCAGTGCCTGCCTAGCAAGCTCAAGGTCCCTGGTTCGATTCCCAGTAACTAAATACAACAATACCGGGTGTAGTGACTCATGCCCACCAGCCATCAGTACCATAGACCACAATGCTGGGCACAGTAGCTAACACCTGTAATCCTAGCACTCCGGGAGGCAGAGACAGGAGGATTGCCAAGTTCTAGACTTGCCTGGGCTACACAGGGAGCTTAGAGCCAGCCTGAACTACAAAGTGAGACCCTGTCTCAAAAATAAAACAAAACAGTGCCGGGCGTGGTGGCTCATGCCTGTAATCCCAGCACTTGGGAGGCAGAGACAGGAGGATTGCTGAGTTTGAGGCTTGCCTGGGCTACATAGTGAGCTCAGGGCCAGCCTGAACTGCAAAGCGAGACCCTGTCTCAAAAAAAAAAAAAAAAAAAAAAAAAAAAAAAAAAAAAAAAACAATTCAAAAATGGGCATCTGAAATGAAGACACTTCTCAGAGGCAGAAGTCAAAGCAGCCAAGAAGCATATGAAGAAATGTTTAACATCACAGGTCATTTGAGAGATGCAGATGAAAACAACACTGAGATTTCATCTTCACAAAGAATGGCTGCTATTGTGAAATCAACCAGTGATAAATGCTGGCGAGGCTGCAGGGAGAAAGGAACCCTTCTCCACTATTGGTGGAATTGTAGACTTGTGCAACCATTGTGGAGATTAGTGTGGAGATTCCTCAGAAAACTAGGACCAGAGGTCTCATTTGACCCTGCTATTCTCCTGCTAGGACTATACTCAAAGGAATTAAAAGAATCATATTGTAAAGACATATGTGCACCCATGTTCACAGCAGCTCAGTTTGTGATAGCCCAATCTTGGAAACAACCCAGATGCCCATCCACTGGAGACTGGATAAAGAAATGTGTTTTTCTTTCTTTTTTTTTTTTTTTGAGACAGGGTCTCGCTTTGTAGTTCAGGTTGGCCCTGAGCTCACTATGTAGCCCAGGCAAGCCTGGAACTCAGCAATCCTCCTGCCTCTGCCTCCCCAGTGCTGGGATGACAGGCGTGAGCCACCACGCCTGGCACTGTGGTATGTGGTGTTGATGGCTCGCGGGCGTGAGTCACCACGCCCAGCATTGTATGTGGTTACCGGGATCAAACTCAGGGCCTTGCATTTGTGAGGCAGGTGCCGGAACCACTGAGCTAAATCTCTGGCCCAGAAATGTGGTTTTTTAATAAAATGGAGTATTACTCTGCCATAAAGAAGGACAGGTTTCATTCATTTATGTGCAAATGGGTACACCTTGAGGACATACTAATAAGTGAAATAAATAGATCCCTGATATGTAAATACTGTATCTTTTCTCTGGTATGAGAACCCATAGATATAAATGAGTTCTAGAATGTATGATAGATTTTGTGAAATAGGAAATATTCAAAGGGAATGTGGTAGGGAAAAGTAATGAGGGGAAAGAATATGATTTGGAAAGAAAAAGAAATAGCATGTATATAGGGGGTGGAGGGTTGTGGGTGGGTAGGGATATGGGTAAAAATGAGAATTAACTCGTGTCATATACTGGTACAAATTCCCCAATGTTGAGTGTGATTGTGAGCTGTATACAAAATGTACCAATAAAGAATTCAATTAAAAACAAACAAAACAAAACAAAATGAAACAAAAACAAACAAAAAGAATTCAATTAAAAAATATACATATGATTGAAGCCGGGGATTTAGCTCAAGTGGTACTGTGCCTACCTTGGAAGTAAAGGGCCCAAGTTCTACTGCACACACATATAACTGAATGAATCAAATACTAGCCAGGTCCAGTAGCATATAAAAGCCTGTGACCCAGCTACTTGGGAGGCTGAGGTCCAAGGATCCCAAGCTCAAGGCCAGTCTAGGCAACTTAGCAAAATTCTAAGACACACAGGACTGGGGATGTAGCTCAATAGTAATACTTGCCTATCAGGGACTGAGCCACGCGTTTAATCTCTACCACCACAAAAGAAAGCCCAGTAAGCGGAATACTAAAAAGTTCTCCCACTCCCGATGTCTATGATGAAAACCTAGGGTCTCCACTGGAAGACCCTGTGCAGAGGCTCCAGGAGAGCTGTTGAGGGGTTCCAACATCCCCTGCATCCTCACCCCTGACCCCAGCCCCTCCCATACACCCACTGTTTGTCTCAGAACTAGCCCACAATATGTGAGCTGCATTCATAATCTTGTAATAGTTGTGTCTGGTGTGGTGGCTCACGCCTGTAATCCCAGCACTTGGGAGGCAGAGACAGGAGGATTGCTGAGTTCGAGACTTGCCTGGGCTACATAGTGAGCTCAGAGCTAGCCTGAACTACAAAGCGAGACCCTGTCTCAAAAAAAACAAAAAACGTAACCTTGTAATAGCCACATTTTAAGAAGTTAAAAATGGCCAGGCATGGTGGCTCACACCTGCACTCCCAGCACTCTGGAGGCAGAGGCAGGAGGATTGCTGAGTTTGAGGCTTGCCTGAACTACAAAGCAAGATCCTGTCTCAAAAAAGAAAAAAAAGAAATTAAAAATTAACTTTAGCAATATACTTTATTGAATCCATCGTATCCAAAATATTACCACTTCAATGTATAATTCATATACAATTTATGTAGGTATGTGTGTGTGGCATTGGGGATTAAACTCGGGGTCTTTGGTATATCAGGAAGTACTCTATCCCCCTAGCCTTATACAAAATTATTAATGAAGCTAGGCACACACCTGTAATCTAGCATTCTGGGGGGCTGAGGCAGGAGGACCTCAAGTTCAAGCCCTGACTAGGCAACTCTGCACCTTAATGAAATCCTGTTTCACAATTTAAAATTTTGAAAAAGGGCTGGGGATGTAGCTCAATGTGGATGCTTTGGGTTCAATCCCTAGTACCAAAAAAATACACACAGACACACAGGCATGCACACACACACACACACACACACTCATGGGATAGTTTCCTTGTGTGTCCACCCTGTCTGGGCTGTATTGTACTTTACCCGCACATCTGAATTCAGACCAGCCACATTTCAAGTGTCCACGCGTCTCTGGGGTTTACAGGGGCAGAGGAGGAGACCCAGGGGCAGCCTTAGGAGGCCAGCATGAACTTGGGCCCAGAGTGGCGCCTCCCCGCCAGCCACATCCACCCCTGCACCCACACTCACACCCCATCCCTTGGGAGGGGCAGGCGGGGGGGCAGGGCCCTGGCTTCCCACTCGCCTTGCACAGTCTGCAGCCCTGAAGGTCTCAGATGACACCGTTCTGGTCTCCTCGATGCCGCACATGTGGCTGTGACCCTGGTCCTCTGACCGCCCGAGGCAGCAGAGCCCCACAAGCCATCCTGTTCTGGCCACACTGCCGGCACCCAGGCCTGAGCGGGTGTGGGCAGCTCAGGTGCCGCAGCGCTCAGTGTGGGTCTTTCAGCCATAGCCGGCTCGCCAAATCTAAGGCACTGACTGTACTTGTACACCATTTAAAAAATTTATTTTTTTGAGACAGGGTCTCGCTTTGTAGTTCAGGCTGGCCCTCAGCTCACTATGTAGCCCAGGCAAGGCTCGAACTCAGCAATCCTCCTGTCTCTGCCTCCCGAGTGCTGGGATGACAGGTGTGAGCCACCACTCCCGGCACTGTGGTATGAGATATTGATGGCTGGTGGGCATGAATCTCCACGCCCAGCATTGTATGTGGTTACCGGGGATTGAACTCAGGACCTTGCGCTTGCGAGGCAGGCGCCGGAACCACTGAGCTAAATCTCAGGCCCCTATTTTTTATTTTTGAGACAAAGTCTCACTAAATTGCTTGGGCTGGTCTTGAACTCGTGATCTTCCTGCCTCAGCCTCCCAGAGTACTAGAATGACAGGCATGTGCCATCATACCTGGCTCACTTTTTTGTGTGTGTTTTTGCAGATGGAACCCAGAGCCTTGCACACACTGGGCAAATGCTCTGTCACTGAGTGGCACCCAGGCCGCAGGGCCTGGGGATTTTACAGGCAGGCGGGAAGCTAGCAGCTGGTTCAGGCCTTGAGGGGCTCTATGAAACACGCACCCCACGTAGCTTCATCCAATGGGAAGAAAAATGTTCCCATTACCCCCTGCTGCCTGGGCTAGAGGCCACACTGAGTGGGGAATGGAGGCGCTCCGGCCCCAGCAGTGCAGACACGGTGCCCGCCTGGGCCTCCTAACCCCCAGACAGGCCGCTCCCCAGCCGGCTCCGTTCTCTTGCCTGCCGCCTCCCAGGGAGCCAGCATGGCGGTCCCCTTCCTGCCACAGGCCCCTCAGGGCACCTCTGGCAGCTTCCCTCCTCCTGCCCAGCCACAGGCTTTTAGGGGAAGGGGGGTCCTTGGGGTCCCCCGTTCCCTACTCAGGGGCTGAAATCTGGCCAAGCAGAGGGACTCCGCACACGGAGTCCATTCCAGAACATTCTCTCAGTTGGCGCCCTATTCTAGGGAAGAGAGCAAGCCATTACCACTAACGAGCCCAGAGGCCGCGGGAGCGAGTGGCTGGCGTCTATGGAGAGGCACTGTGGCCTCTGGGCAGCCGCAGGAACTCACCAGATACCACCCTGACATCAAAGGCGACCCTGCAGGGATCACATGGACGCCCTCTGTGGGGCGTGGGGCCAGCACGTGCGGCTCAGCACGGCTCCCACATGTGTGGGAGGAGTCACGCCATCTCCTCCCCAACCAAACATAGAAATGACCGTCTCCCTGGGCTCCAAGGATCTGCCTGCCCCGGGAGTCCAGGCGCGGGCCCAGGGGCAGGCCATCCCCCGGCCTGCAGTCTGGGAAGGCTGCTCGTGCCTCACGTGTCCTTAGGGAGAGAAGGGCAGGGACGTGGCCTGCTTGCCGATGTCCAGAACACCCAAGCCCAAAGCCCATCCTGAGCCACGGGCAGCCAGAGCTCCCAGGCCGTCCTGCAGGCCCTGGACCCAGGGCCCTCGAGAATTTCCAGGGCTCCCAGAGACACCTGAAACCAAAGAAAAATCATTGCATCTGGCAGGTACATGTGGGGCTGGGGGTACAGGTATTTACCTACCGTGCACAAGGCCCTGGGTTCCCTCCCCAGGCTCCAAAATATATACACAAAAACACTGCAGTCTCACGTCACAGATGCTTAGTCATCTAACTACCGAATGCCTCACTTTGTCCATGAGCAGAAAGTATTATGCTGCCAGGGATTTAGCTCAGTGGTTCCGGCATCTGCCTTGCAAGTACAAGGTCCACAGTTTGGTCCCCGGTACCATATCCCACAATGCCAGGTGCGGTGGCTCACACCTGTAATCCCAGATCTTGGGAGCAGAGGCAGGAGAATTGCTGACTTCGAGGCTTGCCTGAGCTACATAGTGAGCTCAAGGCCAGGCTGAACTACAAAGCGAGACCCTGTCTCAAAAAAAAAAAAAAAAAAGTAATATGCTTTTGTTTATTTATTTATTTTTTTGTATCTGGCTGGCCTTGAACTTACTATGTAGTCTAGGCTGCCTTTGAACTTAAGTGATCCTCCTGCCTCAGCCTCCTGAATGTTAGAATTACAGGTATGAATATTGTGTTTAATGAAGGATGTAATTTCAGTATTGATGACACTCCAGTAAGTCCTTCAAAGAGAAAGGCCTGTCCAGGGGCCTGGCTTGCATAAGCCCCCCTGGGCTAAAGGCAGCCCCAAAGCCTGGCTTCTCTGCCAGCCTTCTTTCCTGTCCATTTTGTCTGGCTGCAGGGCACGTCCATGTTGAAGGAACAGCCAGGTGCTTGGCTCCTCCTGGACTTCCCTCTACATCCAAGCGATCTTCCTTGGCTAGATGCCGGCCAGCCAGCCCCGAACACCTCTTGCTCCTCAGGGAACCAGGTGGGGTTTCCTTCCCCTGCCTTCGAGGACTGTGTCCTGAGAGTGCCTCTGAATCCCGGCTGGAAGCTGGGCTCTCTGGGCAGGGACTGAGGCAGAGTCAAAGGCCAGCGAAGGAAACAACCTGCAGTAACTCTTGCTGGTCTCCTTTCGTCTAACTTTTGTTTTTGAGACAAGGTCTCGCTGTGTAGGTCAGGCTGGCCCTGATCTCACTATGTAGCCCAGGCAAGCCTCGAACTCAGCAATCCTCCTGCCTCTGCCTCCCGAGTGCTGGGATGACAGGTTTGAGCCACCAAGCCCATTGCTGGGGACTGGTAGTGGTTTTAGGGAATGAACAAGAAAGTGCCAGATTATATCCCCAGCCATTTCTTAATGTACTTATTTATTTAGAGACAAGAGCTCACTAAATTGCCCAGGCTGACCTTGAGCTTGCCATCCTCCTGCCTCAGCTTCTGAGTGGCTGGGATTACAGGTGTGAATCACCATGTCCAGCGACTACTCTACAATTTCCTTGCAGGTGTTATCTTTTTTCTCATCTTGGCTGTGAACCAGCACAACCAAAAAATTGGGAGTTGGGTGGGAAGAACTAAGCTCGAGGGGTGCTTGCAGCCTTTGGAACCAAACCAGAGACAGAAATCTAAGGAAAGACGGTATTCGTGAGGTAAGAAATGTATCTAGATGAGAATTCCGGGGTCCCTGCACCCCAACATGAACACAAAGGGTAGACTCTGCTGATACCACCCACACAACACTCACTCATTGTTCAGACCTGTCTAGGTACTCACGCTGCGCTCGGCCCGTGTAACACAGGTTACTACAGAGTGGCACCCTTCATTCCCAGAGGGTGACCTCTGACAGAGCGGAATGTTCACGCGTGCACACGTCTCTGTGTGTGTGTCCACCTGGTTTGCAGAACCTGGGACGTGACTCCCACGCCACCTTCTGCACTTCCTCCATGAAGGCCACCGTCCCGCCGGTGGGGAGCCGAGCCCCGCAGTGAGGAAAGCGGGCCTCCCGGAGAGCACACGGAGCGGGGCTGTGGTGCAGAGCGCATGCTCAGTGTGCAGGGGGCCTGCGCTCAGTCCCCAGCAATGCAAAAATGAAATGAAAACAAAATAAAATAAAATGGACCTAAAAGGCAAATCTGCCATGAGACTTTTATGCCCACGTGTAAACTAGTCCTGTTACCGCCTCTCCTCCCTGGAGGAGAGTGGCTCAGGAAGTGCAGAGGGCAGGGCACTACTCCGCGGGCAGGGGCTCAGCACAGAGCCCAGCTTCTCCCGAGTCCTCTGCCTCCCTGTCCTGCCCGTCCCGCAGAGGCACCGCGCTCGGTGACTGGGCCCCCGGGCTCACGCCACTTGGTGACTGGGCCCCGGGCTCACGCCACCTGTGACAGTCCCAGGCAGTGCAGGCGAGCGGATGGCTGGGCTGCAGGCGCACACCTTAGCCAGGCGTCACGCGGCTGCGTCAGGCTGACTGCGAATGCTGTGCAGAGTGGGCTGCGGCTCACGTGGACCTGTCCCCGCTGCCCGGGAGCCCTCCTGCAGCCACCCATCCACGTGGGGGATGGATCAGGGCACCTGCCCTGCGTGTCTGTGTGGGAGAAGGGTCTGGGCGGCCCGGCCTCCCAGAGTCGGGGATGCAGGTCGGACTCAACCTGCTGTCGCCGAACACCTTGGCCAGGCCTTCCTTCCAGTGCAGCTCTCCTCAGTCTTAAACCACATTTTGACCTCTGGCCCGCTAAGTTTTGCTGTGTCTCCGCAACCCAGCTCAAGTGAAGGAGTGTCATTGCGGGGGCGTCTGCAAACCTCAGTCCTGGGCCCCTGCTGCCTGGGACCCAGGTGGGACCCCCCAGGTCCCCGGACTCCTCTGTCCTTCCTAGGATGCAGCCGTCTCGCTGGCTCTTCTGTTTTCCCACCTGCAGAGGTGAGGAGAGCCGGCCCTGGGGGCCTACTAGGATGCATGACCGGAGGCACCAGCCGCTCTGGGGTCTCCTGGCCTGAAGACCCACCCTTGGTCATGGGGAGCATTTCCTATCCTGTGTCCTCTGCCTCACACACCATTCCCAGCAAGGCGAGGGAGCGGGTAGGGGGGGGCTGCGGGGGAGGGGCGCCCCGCCTTCTCTTCTCCTTCCAGCTGGGAGACGTCTGGTCCCGGTCAGGCTGTGGCTCCCTCCGGCCCCTCCGTGACAGCTGGCTCCCCTGCCCTCACCTGGCCCCATCCATCTTGCCTTGCCCTGCCTCCGCCCGGCCTCCCTGGCTCCTGGGGAAATGGAGCAAAGGCTGGGAGAGCGGGCCTGGAGCCTGCCAGTCAGCTCCCAGCGTCTCTGCCGTCTCCCCTCCTGCGCTCCCTTCTCCACAGCCCAGTCCTAAAAGCAAAGGAATGTTCTGGAGCTTGGAAGACGGGCCCCTGGAGGAGGAGGAAGGGGAGGAGGCTTGTCCGGTTAGTGTCTAAGCTCTAAATAGAACACAGCCGCTGGGCTGGGGGAATGAAAATAAACAGCCCCTCTGAGCAGCCTTCCTAGTGGTCACCGGGCTCTCCTTCAGCTCCCTCAGCCCGGGGCCATTTCCCTCCTCTCCTCAGCTCTCTCCTGAGGGCCGCCTGAACTTGAGCGGTGCCGGGCCAGCTGGTGGTCCTGGGCCAGCCTGTGCGCCCTTCCCCTCCCTGGGCTCCGGTGAGGCAGCCCGACACTGCCCCTCCACCCAGAGAAAGGGCTGGGCCAACTCAGAAGTGGCTGCAACGTTCTCCCCAGCAGAATCGAGTTCTTATCCCAGTGGCTCCCCTGTGGGATAAACTTAGAAACACTCTTCAAAAACATGACCCCAAATGGAAGGGTCAGTCTATGGTTGGGTTCAGTTGCAGTGCTTTGCCTGTGCCTGGGGGGTGTCTCAGACTCCCCGCCCAGTCTCGGGGGGCCATCCAGTAGGTAGCAGGAGAGACTTCCGTGGGGTTCAGCGTGGGCGGGGCCGTGCGCTCCGAGAACACACACCCCGGGTGATCAGGCCAGATAACCCACCCCCGGGCCTGGGTCAGGACTCAGCCGGTCCAGACTGGCTCTGCTCTCCCCCAAGCTCGGCTGGAACCCCCCATGGGACCCTTCCATTCAGCACCAGTGGGCCCTACGGGCGGGGTTCCCAAGTGAGCAGGCAGTCGGGGAGGCCCTGGGAGCAGATGGGCAGGGCGTCCGGGACCCGCAGGTGCTGCGGCGGACACCCACCCCACGAGGGAAGCGGGGTCTGGCCTGTCCCGCTCCCTGGCCTGCCGGTCCCCAGCCTCTTCCCTCCTTCCCTGCCCCCTCCCCTCCCCCTCCTCAGCTCACAAAAGCCCTCTGTACACAGCCACTTCCTCTGGCTGCTGTCTCTGCGCCCAGACCTTATGAGAACCATATGGGGAAGAGTGGAAGAGCGGGGGTGGGGACCTCGGCCCGCCCCTCCAGCCTGTCTTTCCACTGCCCTCGGCTGTGCGCAGGGCACTGGGCATGCTGGGCCCGAGCTCCCCTGCTGGATCCCCGAGGCTGCAGGCCTGAGTCTGGGCCCAGAGCTGGAGGTCTCTGCCCCAGCTGCACCCCGAGCTGGGAGCACTCCCCCCGGAGCCCTCAGCCCTCCGCCATTTCCACCCCAGACCACTGGCTCCCGCCAAGACAGAAGACAGAGCTGGGCACCGCACGGCACACGTAGGACCACAGGCCCTTCTCCTGCTGGGCAGCCTGCTGGGGGCCAACACCACGGGAAGGGAGACTGAGCAGATTTAGGGTTTGCCCTTTCTGGGAAAATACGAAGCAAACTGCCCCACGTCTGTCCTTCCTCACCCAGCCTGGAATGCTCCCAGGTCAAAAGGGCTCTGGTCCTGCTGGGAAAAGACTTAAAAAAGAAAAAAAGCGTGTGTGTGCGCGTGCGTGTGCATCCAGGGGGCCCCAAGACCAGCCAGGTGAACAGCAGGCCTCGCCTGACGGGAACTCTAGGGATCCCGACCAGCTCTCCTGCTGCTGACCCCACCTAGCTGTGTGACTGGTAGCGGGTGCCAGCCCTCTCTGGCCACAGCCTGCTCAGCCTACGATGCGGGCACCGGCTTATCTGTGAGACCTTTCCACAGTCGCAGTGTAGGGATTTATGACTCTGGCTGAGTCCTCCGAGGGGCTGCTCTGAGATCCCGGGAAGTCCTCAAGGCCCTGCTTCTGGAATTATCTACAGAGTCTGGTCTTGGAATTCCTCCTTCTCAGGGCCTTACCCCTCACGTGAGCTCCCAGAGCCAAGAGGCAGGGGCAGAAGCGGGGCTCGCAGCGGGCCCCACCCACACCAGCTACTCCCAGTCACCCACCGTCTTTCCCCTCGGGAAGGGCCATAATGGCGCCTCTTCTGAGGAGCCCTAGCCCACAGCAGCCCCATACGCTGGGCCCAGCCTGGGGGCGGGGTGGGGACTCGATCAGGAAGGAAGCCAAGAGCTCTGCTTCCCTGGAAAACTGAGAATGAAAGGAAAAAAGGGAAAAAAGCAAAGGGTGGGGAGAGGGGCCATGGAGGCTGCAAAAACAGAAGGCAGAAGTTGAGATAGCGGCCTCGGAGGAAGGGTGTCTCAAGGAGGCAAACAGGACTGCTCAGAGGGCCGCCTGCAGACGCCAGGCCCTCGGGGCTCCGGAGGAGGTGCACGCTGAGCGCCACCACCCAGCGCCTGCCAGGCCTCCCACAGGTGGCCTCCCGAGTCCCATGAGGACTTCCTCGACTGGAGCCTGGAGGTCACTCTGGAGGGAGCAGAGGGCAGATAGACCTCAACAGCACCTGGCTCAGGTCCCGTGGTTTGTACCAGGTGTCTAGGTGAAAGGTGAGGGGAGCTGCGCGCAGTGGGTGACGTGGCCTAGCCGCACCCCTCCCTGCCCCTGCCTCTCTTTTCCCTCAAGACATGCCCTGAGCTATGGTGCCCACCTGTGTTGGCACTGGACGCTAAAAATGCGTAAATCCTTGCTCAGCTTCTGCTGGTGGACAGACTGGGTTCTCCTCCCTTCAGGACCAGCTGGGGGCACATTGGGATCATGACTGGGGAGCTAAGCAGCACGTCTGGCGGGGGATTTGGCCACACTGCAAGTGGAAGGGGCAGGGAGCCCTGGGGCTCCTCTGTCCTGTCCTGTGTGTTGTCCTGTCCCTCCTGGACTTCCTCTCTGGAACGTATCTACCTTTGGAAGGTATCTTGGGCCGCTCAGGTCAGCGGTCTGCGGGAGGGACGTTCCGCTGGGGAGGCGAGGGGACCAGAGGCCGGAGCCACATCTGCTGCCACCCTGTCTCGATATATTCTCACCCAGAGTTGGCCCCACTCTCTCCTTGGAGTGGCGTCCACGGGAATTAGCCATGGCTGGAAAGCATTAGTTGCCAAATCATTCTAAGATGTACCGCAAAACCACCTTTCTATTCCGCCTTCCTCTGCCTTGGCTCCTGGGCTCCCTCATCCCGCCCTGCACAAGGAGAACCGTCAGCCTGCAGGAGCCCGGGCAAGCACAGCTCTCCTCTCCACGCAGCCATCACTTCCCCTCCAGGACCGAGTGGGTGGGGACCGCACGCGCCAGTGGACTCAGACCCAGACCGCCACTCCACCTCCAGGCGCACACACACCCGGCCTGGCGGCCAGCGTCACCGGCTGACCAGTCGTGTCCTGTCAGGAAGCAGGCTGCCTCTGAACTCACCCAACCAGAGGCCTTACTGTATTGTTCTGGACACAATCGAACACAGGAGCCAGCCCCAACTCCGGGCAAGGGGCGGTGGAGAAAAGGTTGCCACTGGCGTCCGGAGGACAGGGAACGGGAAGCGGCTGGCTTTGCAGCTAGAATCAGGACAGGAAAGCAAGGGGCCGCGGCCAGGGCCTCCACTCCACGGCGTGTGCGGGGTGCCGAGCACGTGGCCAGTGCAGGAAATCGCCGCGGTGGGGAAGGGTCGGTAGGCTCCCGGGCTGCCCGGGACTTCAGACCCCATGGAGGGGGCATAGCACCCTCGGGCTGGCAAAGCCGGGGCTCGGCGGAGCGCTGGTGGGCTGGGGATCACAGGAGAAGGGCTCTTCGCAGGTTGGCGGAAAGAAGTCAGTCGTGACGTAGCCAAAGCTCGAGTTTTTGCAGGGAAGGAAAGCACGGACTGGGCGCGAGTTCACCGCACAGCGCGCACAGGGTAGACGGGCCAAGAGCAAACGGGACGCCGCGTCTCCTTCACACCAGAAGCGCCCGCCTTCCAAGCGCAGACTCCCGAGCTCAGCCTCGAGGCGGCGGGTGCAGACTGGAAAAACGGGTTGTAAAGCCCCGGGGGCGGGCGGGCTGCCCTGATCGCCGGAGCCGCGCCCGCCCCGTAAACAGGAGTGACGCCTCAGCGCCGGGCTGCACGCGTCTGCCGTGGCAGGGACCCGTCGTGGGTCTTTCCTGAGCCTTCCCAGCTCCCGCTCTGTCAAGTCCCCAAAGCTCGCAAGGCGAGCGGCGCCGAGGAACGGTGCGCTGGCGGCGCGGGCGGACTCCGCTTCACCTGTGCAGGTGAGCGGCTCCGAGTGCAGTGCTCCGGGACGCACCTACTCCGCGGCCCCTGCCTCCCTCCAGGCCCCTCACTCTTTCCTCTCTTCTTGGGCCTGCCCGGGCCCCTTGCCCTCTTCCCGCGCCCGTGTCCCCTCGGTCCTCGCCGGCCAGGCGGTACTCACAGCGTGACGGTGCCGTTGGGCAGAAGGCTTGGCTCGGGGGGCACCGGGAGATCGCCGCCGCCGCACACCACCCTTCTGCGCGCCGGGTTAGGGGCGCCGCCGCCGAGACCCTTGGGCCGCTCGCCCGAGCACTTGCAGCTGCGGATGGGCACCGGGCAGCCGGGCGCGCCCCGTGTCGCGGGCGCCAGGAGCAGCAGCCAGGGCAGCAGCGGCAGCAGACGGCGCGCGGGCGCCTCCCGCATCCTGCGTCCCCGGGCGCCCATCAACCCATCGCCCGCTGGGACGCACAGCGCAGGGACTGGCGTGCGCGGCGATCAGTGGGGCCCAGGGGCGCCCGTGGGCGGGCCGGGGGGCCCTGGGCGGAGGCGAACCCCGGGGTCCCCGCCGCCGCACCCCGGGGGCATGTCCGGCGCCCCGCCTGAGGGCGCGGCGCGGCTGTCAGCGCAGGGCGGGCGGCCCCAGCCTCGGCGCGGTGCTCGGGGCGACAGCCCAGACCCTGCGCGTCGCCTGCTCGCGGGGCTGCGCCGGGACCTAGCGGATCGCGCCGGGCTCCCGCCGCCGCTCCGGGCCATGGATGGAGGCGGCTCGGCGCCGCTCCCGCCCGCCCCTCGCCGCCGCGCCACTCCGCGAGGCCCTAGCGCCTCCCGCCCGAGCCGGGCTCTGCCCTGCCCTCCTGCAGTGGGAGGGGCCAGCCGGCTGGACACCCCGCACTACCGCCGGGTCCCCTGACCCCCGAGCCGAGGCTTCTTCTCCCCTCGACCCTCTCCTTCCGCCCTGGGCCACAGCCCATCTCGGGCCTCTGAGCCAACACTGTCCACAACACCTACCAACTCCCGCTCCCCAGCCTGCTTGCCGGGCCTCTGGGCTTTCGCTGACCCGCGCGGGCCGAGCCTGAAAGGTCCGGTGCTCTACGCTGCGGACCGGTGTTTGCTCACGCCAGGAGGTTCGGGCTGGCCCCGTTGGCGAGTCTGGACTTAGGTTCTTAGGCTTTCGCCCGCTCCTGCTCTCAAACCGAGGCCACTGCAGGAGGGGACAACCCGGGAGTAAGAGGCAGCAGACAGCCGGCCAGCAGTGGCCTTGCCCGGCGGGGGGTGCGTGTCATTCGGCCAAGGAAAGGTCAGAGGCCGAGGCAGACACTGCTAGATCTGGCCACCTCCGTGCGTTCGCGCGTGCGCGTGCGCGTTGTTCGGGGGACAGTGGGGAGGAAGAAGGAAAATGAGAAGGTTGTGTGAGCCCTGCGCAGTGTGTTCTAGGCTTGGCCCTGCCTCTCATTAGCCGTTGGACTTTGTACCAACCCATAACTTCTTGGGGTGTCTGTAGGCGGGGGGGTGTGGGGGCACTCTGGACAGGGTCCACTCTGACAGGGAGGAGATGAAAGTGCTGGTGGTGTTGGGTGAGCTACACTTCTCCCTCAGTTTCCCCATGAAGGACAGATGGTCTTTAAACCCAGCAGCCTTTCTTTGCTGCTGAGAGTTCAGCTGCCCCTACCCGCCCCTGAGCGCCAAGGTGGCCCCAAGGTGCCTTCTTTCCTGAGCGGCCCCTTCGCCCTCCCTCCCTGACTCCAGAGTCTCCCAGTTGCAGGCTCTGTTTCCTTGAACTTCCAAAGATAAATAAACAGTGATTGCAAAGGAGGAAGGGAGAAGGGGAATGGGCTCCCCAGCAGGAGTCCAGGCTGGGGCTGCATTCCTCAGGCAAGGGCTAGCGGAGCCCAGGCCCCCAGGCCAGGCGGGCTTCACAGCCCGGCCTCAGTGTGAAGACAGGGAAACCTAGCAGGAGAGGAGAGGCCTCCCCGGTGGCTTTTCTGTGGCTCTTTTGCCAAATGCAGACGGAGTCCAGACAGGAATTGTCCTGTCCCACCCACTCTGAGGCTGAATAGTGACCAGACGACCCTGAATTTACCAAGAGTCCAGTGTCCCCCAGGGTGGGAATGAGGTACCTGGTGCAGACGTGTGCAGCACTCTGGTGCAGGCTGGGGCATAGCGGTGCACTTCTATCACCCCAGCACTCAGGAGGCTGAGGCAGGAGGACTGCGAGTTCCAGGCCATCCAGGACTACATAGGGAGACCTGTCTAAAAGAAAAGAAAAGAAAAGAAAAAAAAGCCGAATGGTATAGCACAAAGCTATAACCCTGTGCTGGAGGGCTGAAGCAAGAGGATCACAAGTTCAGGTCCAGCTTGGGCAATTTAGCAACTTCCTGCGAACTTGTCTTGAAATTAAAAATACTCAAAAGAGTCGCCAGATATAGCAAAGGGCAAAGACCCTGGGTTTAATCTGTAGTACCGAAAACAAACAAATACCCTCCCTTTAAAAAAGCCCACTGGTGGGCCGGAGGGTTGGCTCAGTGGTTCCGGTGCCTGCCTTGCAAGCACAAGGTCCTGAGTTCGATCCCCGGAAACCACATACAATTCTGGGCATGGAGACTCACGCCCACCAACAATCAATACCGCATACCACAATGCCAGGTGTGGTGGCTCACGCCTGTGATCCCAGCACTCGGGAGGCAGAGGCAGGAGGATTGCTGAGTTCACGGTGGCTTGCCTGGGCACCATAGTGAACTACAAAGGCCCCAGCCTGAACTACAAAGCAAGACCCTGTCTCAAAAAAAAAAAAAAAGGCCCACTGGTGTCCCAGGGTGAGCATGTCTGGCCTTTACTGCCCAGGAAGGGCAGAGTAGGAGTCACTTTTCCATTTGTAAGGATAAATGAGGAAACTGAGTCACTGAGCGCAGCAGAGGCTGAAGTCCAGGAAGAGAGCACTGGGCCAAAGCTTTTCCCATAGGGTGTTCCCTGGTGTCGAACCTCAGAAGTACACAGAGGGTAAATGACTTGCACATCTGAATCTTCTAGTTTTACAAATAAAATAATACAGCTGAGATGTTGTGTGCCTATAGTTCCAGCTACTTAGGACGCTGGGGCAAGAGAATCTCTTGAGTCCAGGAGTTTCTTGGCAAGGTAGGGAGACACTATTTCTTAAGTAAAATAAGCAAAATAAAGGCTTCCTGTTCAAGGTTTCTGTGAGATAGGAGGATGATTCACACTTAGTTCCCAGCCTCAAAAGATCACCATGTGGAAGCGGTACAAGTTCCCATCACATCTGAATCATTTTACTCCCCTTCAAAGCAGGTGGGCACTAGGATAAGATACTGTGAGAGTAGTAAAGGCCCAATTAATTTTGATCAGGGCAGGGAAGAGGGTTTACTGACACTTTATTCAAGTCTTATTTCCTCTACTAGATCTTCTCACAAAGGGCCTGGGGGCTTATATCTTCCTGTTGGAAGATCTAACTTCTGTGTCTGATAGCTTTTTATTTATTTATTTGGTACCCGGGATTGAGTTCATGACCTTGCACTTTTGAGACAAGCACCAACACCACTGAGCTAACTCTGGGACTATGTCTGGATTCTTTTGAAAAAAGGGAAAGGAAATTCTCACTATGCTCCCCAGGCTGATCTTGAACTTACAGATTTGAGAGACCCTTCTGCTTCAGCCTTCCCAGGTGTGTGCTTGTTTTTTTTTAAACAAGCATTTAATGCCTATGCTGGCTTTGAACTGGTGATCCACTTGCCTCTGCTCCCTGAGTGCCGCGACCATTGGCCTGTCGTACCATTACCTGCCAAAACCATAACTTTCTTAAAGAGTGTGGCTGCGAGCTGACCACTGGAGACTGAAACAGCCTGGGCCACTGCGAGAGGTAGGCACTGAGCATGTGCCCGGCTCCGGTTCCGTGTTCTCCAGGACGGGGCTCATTTAGTCCTCCCAGAAGGGCAGCAAGGGCACCCGCGAGGTGGACAGCACCCGAATCAGCCACATGCCCGGGCCCCTCTGTCAGCGAGAGAAGGGGGCCCACTCACGGCTGCTGTTGTGCTGCGCGGGGCCTGGACCCCGTGCCCAGCCGGGCTGACCACACGCTCCCCTGAGCCACGGCGCGCTCCAGAGCTGGGTCTGATCACCAGGACTTGGCGCCAGGGTCCAACATGGTCACTGTCACTGTAATTTTGGGGAAGAAAAAGGCCCTCAGCAGTTCCCCAAGTTCCACTTCCCTTGAGGTTTGCTGTCTTGGACCCTTGGCTCTCGCTGAGCCTGCTCTTTAAAATGTCCTCTTCCAGGGCGGCGAAGCGCAGCTGGCTGTAGGCCCAGCACCGCCCTCACTCGGTCTCCAGCAGGGCCGGGGAAACAGAAACTGCGAGGGACTTCACAGCCAAGTCGAGGAACAGACACGAGTGGACACAGAATACAAGAAAAGAGCTGGGACTCAAGCGTGGTGGCGCATGCCTGTAACTGCTCCAGCAGGAGAGGCTGAGGCAGGAAGATTGCCTTGAGTGTGAGGCCAGCCTGGGCTACACAGTGAGTTCAAGGACAGAGTGGACTACATAGTAAGTAAGACTCTGTCTCACAAAAAACAACAAAACAGGGCCGGAGGGTTAGTTCAGTGGTTCCGGCACCTGCCTCACAGGCTCAAGGTCCTGAGTTCTACCCTGGTAACCACATACAATGCTGGGTGTGGAGACTCACGCCCACCAACGATCAATACTGCATACCACAATGCCAGGCGTGGTGGCTCACGCCTGTAATCCCAGCACTCGGGAGGCAGAGACAGGAAGATTGCTGAGTTCGAGGCTTGCCTGGGC